>PVKM010003518.1:0-49755 GCA_004027735.1 Carollia perspicillata | reverse complement strand
GTTTACCCGGTCGCCCATTAAAAATCGGGGAGCCTTTGATCCAGCTCCACTCCAGAGCTAGCCACCAGGTTTCAGGAAGTACAAGGGGTAACTGTGCAGTCTGTCTCACTGATCCCTGACTCAGCCCTCCAGGGTACTGGTAGTTTACCGCATATGCCATGCTTCGCCCTACCTCTGTGCCTTTGTTGTACTGTCCCTGTGAACCCTAATGCCTCCCTTTCCGCAGCCTCTTTGCCCCATTTCACTCACAAAGTTCCCCACACCAAATAGTCCCTGCCCCAAAACTGACAGGGTCCCCTTCTCTCTACGCCCAGAATGTCCTACACAAATCTCTTTCACTAACAAAGTACCACAGTTATCTTCTGGATGACTGCCTCTTCTACCAGACTGGAACCTTTTCTGTTTTATTTATGTCAGCTCAATGCATAATACAGGGCCTGGCCTTCTAAAACTCACTAAAAATGTTTACTGTAAAACGAATGGACAGTTAAAGTTAAATGCCATGTGATACAGTAAGTTCCCCATCTCTGAGAGTTTTCATGTAAATCTGAATATGTTAGGAGATTCTCATCTGGATAGGAGGTGTGATCTACTAAATGACTGTGATAGTCTCTCCATTGCTCCATTCTTTCTTATTTGCCCAACCTCTGACTTTTATTCAGCCCTTTATAACATTTAACAATGGGGGTATATGACTTATACTTTGCACAGCATGGCCTGTGGCTAAAATGTCACCATAAAGAGCTTATTAAAAATGTGCTAACACAAAAGGGAAAGCAACCCTAAGAAAAAAGAACAAAATGTTAGGCATCACAATTCCTGATTTCAAACTATACTGTAAACTACAGTAATCAAAACTGTATGATATTGGGGGAAAAAAGACACAAGAGACAAATGGAATATAATTGAGGGTCCAGAAATAAACCCAAGCATATATGGTCAACCAATTTGACAGGGAAATGAAAAATATTCAATGGAGTAAAGTGGAAAATTGGGTAATCATGCAAAAGTATAAAACTAGCTCTGGCTGGTGTAGCTCAGTGCATTGAGCACAGGCTGTGAACCAGGGGGTCACCAGTTCGATTCCCAGTCAGGTCACATGCCTGGGTTGCAGGCCAGGTCCCCGGTATGGGACACATGAGAGGCAACCACACATTGATATTTCTCTCCTTCTCTTCCCCTCTCTCTAAAAATGAATAAATAAAAATCTTTTAAAAAAGTATAAAACTAGACCTCTATCTTATGCCACTCGCAAAAATTGCCCTGAAATAGATTAAACACTTGGACATAAGATCTGAAAACATAGGTAAAAAGCTCCTTGGCATGGGTCTTAGTAATGATATTTTGGAGATAACACATAAAGTACAACAACAAAATAAAAAATAAACAAGTGGACTACATCAAACTAAAAAACTTTTGCATAACAACAACAAAAAGAAAAGTCAACAAGCCCTGCCTGTTGTAGCTAGATGGATTGGGTATCATCCCACAGATTGAGAGGTCACTGATTCAATTTCCAGTCAGGGCACATGCCTGGGTTGCAGGCCAGGTCCCTGGTTGGGGGCTTGCAAGAGGCAACCGATCGATGTTTCTCTCACACATTGCTGTTTCTCTCCATCTTTTTCTCCCTCCCTTGTCCTTTGTCTAAAAATAAATAAATAAAATCATAAAAAAAATAAAAAGACAATGTATGAAATGGGAAAAATATCTGCAAACAATATATCTGATAAGGGGCTAATATCTAAAATACACAGGGAACTCAAACAACTCACTAGCAAAAAAAAAAAAAAAAAATAGTAATCCAACTAAAAAATGGGTAAAGAACCTGGATAGACATGTGTCTGAAGAAGATATGATGACCAATAGGTATATGAAAAGATGCTCAACATCACTAATTTTAGGGAAATGAAAATCAAACCAACAGTGAGATATCATCTCATATGCAGCAACAAAAAGACAAGAGTTAACAGATGTGAAGAGAAAAAAAAGAACCCTCATGCAATGTTGGCAGGATTGCAAACTGGTATAGCCACTATAGAAAATAGTATGGAGGTTCCTCAAAGAATTAAAAAGAGAGCTTCCATATGATCCAAGAATCCTATTTCTGAAAATACATCCAAAGCAAATGAAGACACTGTGTCATAGAGATATCTGCCTCCCATGTTCCTAGCAGCATTATTTACAATAGCCAAGACATGGGAACAACCTGAGTGTCCACTGATGGATAAATGGATAAAGAAGACATGGGATATAGTTCAGTTTATACAATGAAATACTACTCAGCCATAAAAAGAAGGAAATTCTGCCATCTGCAACAACACAGATGAACCTTAGGGGCATTATGTTAAGTGACACAAGTAGAAGAGAAAGACAAATACTATAAAATCTCATTTATATGTGGAATCTAAAAAAGAAAACATAGAAAAAGAGATCATATTTGTGGTTAACAGTAGAAGGAGCCACGGGAGAAAGAATCGATGAAGGCGGTCCAAAAGTACAGACTTCCAGTTAGAAATAAGTACTAGGGATGGAATGTACAACATGGTGACTATGGTTAATACCGATGCTTGGTAGATAGGGAAGTTAAGAGAGTAATCCTAAGAGTTCTCATCACAAAGATAAAGATTTTCTTTTCTTTTGTATTTATATGAGGTGATGGATATTAACTAAAGTTATGGTAATCATATCACAATATATGAAGTCAAACCATTAAGCTGTACACCTTAAACTTATACAGTGCCATATGTCAATCATATATCTCGGCGACACTTACAGAAAGTCAGCAAGTGTGCAAACATTTGTATGACTTACTGAACACATCTCCTCTGGGTTTCTGAGGATCTGTCTGTATCCTGTTGTCAACTGTCATCTCTCCTGGAGATGTGGTGGCAGCTGGTGCTGTTGTCGTCGGTCTGAGGGCTGGTCTTTCTGGGGTGAGAGGTGGTGCAGGGGTTCTGAGCTCTGTGGGTGGGGGTGGGGGTGGAGGTGGGGTAGGCCATGCTGTTGGCTTTGGTGTAGGTCTTGTTGTTGGCTTAAAAGTGGGCCTGTTGGTAATGACAGGAGGGATGTATGGTGTCTTCTGAGGCCATCGAGTACTTCCGACATCAGGAATCCAATTACTGTGTCCTCCATCACCCTTTGAAACGGTGCCATTTCCCTTGGGTCCATGAATTGGACCTGAAGGTTCAATCATGACTTTTGGAATATCTAAAAGAGTCAAAAGGTTTCAATTAGTGTTGAACCATCTCTTCCCCCAAAGGTAAAACATCAAATTATAAAAAACAAACATTATCAAAATATGTGCCAACAGGGCTTACTTTTCACATTTAGAATATTCCCAATCTGTAAGTCATGCTGTTTTCTAAATAACAAATATGCACATATATGAATATGATATACATTAAACCAATTGATGGGTGAATGCAAAAATTATATTTGTGTTTCTATAATGAATATGTATTATTTGAAACAAAAAAGTTGTATTTATAAAGTGGAAACAAATGGCAATTGATAGTTTTAAAAATGCAGAAATATTCTAAACTTTTTTAAATGAGAAATTTTTATATAAAGTTTTGTTAAGTATCCCTATGGTATATCTATATTATAAAATCAAGTTTAGAATTGTCTAAAGACTAATTTCTCTTCTTTACAAATACTTGACTCATACGAAACACTTTTATTCAACTTTCTGCATATTGTTTTAGTTGGTTTTTCTTTCCTCTTATTAATTTATATAATAGCTTTTTTAAAATAAATTTTAAGGAGTCACCAAGATCAGCTGTGTAATACCTTTCCTTGATTATTTTCACCCAAAGAAAGGAATATGTAATCCACCTGGAGTGATACACTCCCTGGGCAGCACAAATGCATGGCCTTTCAAAAATCCTTAGTCTGCATGATTTTATGCCCCATGATTTTCAGGAAATATTTTACTCCAAAAATTTAATAAATTATTTTTGTATGAAATATATGCTAAATTATGGCTTTGGTTTGTGAAACTTTCATCTTGGAGGTTATTTTTTTCATGTTTATCTACTAATACACACGTGCTACAAACAGAGCTTATAAAAACTTAAAAAGCAAAACAGTAGTAAATATAGAGAAAATAGATAAATATGGGAATTTTTTAGAATAGGAAGAATAATAAAACAGAGGAACCAAAAATGTGGAATATATTCAGATTATCCCACCATCATAATCTAATGCTAATGCCAAACAAACATTTATTTCTAGTTTTAAGAAAAGCAAGTTCTCTGGGAGGACTCCAAAATTTCTTGCTAGCTAAAGGGAAGCTACTGAGAAGTCTTAGCCAAGGAACTGAATGGTTTTAAGAATGAAATGTATTACTGAGTCTTTAATTTTAAAAAATACCTTAACAAGTGATTTCATTGTTTGTAGAAAGCAGAGACTAATATTACCAGTTATGAAAACTGTACTTCTTTGATAAATTCATTGTGCTCCTCATCTTCCCTCGTGATGGCCTTTGTGCAATGTGTATCCCTGCTGCAGCTTAGAGCTGGGAGACGAGCATTACTCACACACACAACTCAGTCCATCGCCGTGGTACCCGTCTTTACATTTGCACTTGTAGGACCCATGCACGTTGAAACAGCGCGCAGAGCTGCTGCAGTGGTACTGACCAAGGGAGCACTCGTCTATATCTGTATCGGGACGTATGAAAGGAAGAGCTTTATTTGGCAGGTGAATATGAAGGCATAAAAATATACACAGAGTTTCAAAAAAAATGTTTTTGCCATGTGAATGTCTATATAAAATTGGTGGGTGAACAGAAGAAATAAAGGACCTGTGCATCTGGAACTACTAGTGGTTGAACTGGACTTCTGTTTGTTTGATGCCAGCACCCTTCCCATCCCCCATCCCAGGCATCAGCACAATGAAGAGGCCTTTCTACACCATAGGAAGAAGTGGCAGAATGCAATGACTGGGGTTTATTACCGTGACACTGGTATTTGCCTCCGATGTACATGAGGTCGAAGCCTGTGTGACACTTGCAGATGTAACTCCCGAAAGTGTTGACACACTGCCTAAACCTAGGGCAGGAAGCCCTTCCAGTAGCACATTCATCAACATCTAGAAACACAAGTCAGTTGTAGTTTAGGTGGAGCGATACCGTGTTCCAATGGAGCATATTTTAAAATAAATAACTGCAAACAGTTCCCCCATGGCACACAGTGACGCATCATAAATATTACCCAGCTGTTGCCCCCGAGGCACCATAAATTTCACAGCGCCACCCTTCCCTCCATCTCCCCTGCCCAGGCTGCGGGCTCCCCGCTCCCCACACCTCAGCACACACTGCTCCTGCATCCACCTAGCTGCCTGCACCAAAACATGAGTTATCCTTGACAGCCCTATTTCTCTTCACCCTAAATCATCAGGTCCAGGTGATTCTGCCTCTGAAAGATTCTTTGAATTTGTCTCCTCTTCTCTTCACCCACGGCCACTACCCTCATCTAACCGGCCATCACCCAGGACTCCTAACCTGATTTTTTCTCTGCCCATCTCATTCCCTCCAAAGCATTCCCACCCACCCATCAAAATGATTTTGTCACAACATAACATGGATTATCGACATGCCTAAAACTCTTGTACTGTTTCTACTTGCTTTTTGAATTAAATCCTCATTCCTCATCACGTCCTTGAAGGCTCTGTAATAAACAGCCCCCACCTACCTCGCTGGTTGTATCTCGAGCCACCACCCTCAGACTCCCACTTTGTACTTAGCCACCTTGGCCTTCCTTCTTTCAGGACCCCCAGCAGGCCTTGCTGACCACAGTGCCTGCACCATTTCTGCCTGCTTGGCTGATTCTTCACGTGGCTAATGGTCCAGGTCTTAGCTTAAGGCTTTACTTGACCATTGTTTTCTAAAATAGACTCTGCTTCTTTCTCCTGTAAGTCCTCATACTTAGAATTGTTTGTAATTTTGTTGGATTGTTTGTTTCTGTCTGCCCCATTAGAATATCAGCTTTGCAAGGATCAAAATCTTGTCAGCTTTGTCCATTACTGCATATCCTTGGCACTTAGCACAGTGCCTGGAATAGAGGAAGTAACCAATAAATGTCTCTTGAATCACCAAATACCTCCATTCATTGAGTACTCACTCCATGCTGGGTACCACGTTAAGCTCTTTCCATACTTGAGCTCCTTTAATCTTCAAAATGGTTCAAGGTGCCATTACTCTCATTTTAAAGATGAAAAGATTCAAGGTCAAAGACAGGAAGTCTCTTACCTAGGTTACATATCATGTATATGGCATGGAAACCCTGACTTCTGTGGCTCAGTTGGTTTGGTTTCATCCCACAAAGCGAAAGGTCATCAGTTTGAGTCCTGGGCACATGACTGGGTTGCGGGCCCAGGCCCGGTCCCCAGTGGGGGTGTTTGTGAGAAGCAACCAATTGATATTTCTCTCACACATGGATGTTTCTCTTCCTCTTTCCCTTTCTCCCTTCCCCCTCTCTAAAAATAAATACATAAAATCTTCTTTAAAAGTATATGGTAGAGGTAGTTTGAAACCAGAGCCCTGGCTCTTAATGACAATCCTATACTACCTTCCTAATCTACAGGGGTAAAAAATCTCCTGAGTGCAGTATATACAATCTAGCCCTATGTATTTTTCAGCTTTATCAGTCATTGCCCCTTAGATGCCAGAAATACTGAGTTCTTGTTTCCCTGAACATTGTGCTCCTTCCAACTTCGATGCCTTTGCACATGTGGTTCCCCTTGCCTGAAGCTTTCTCCTGCCTCCTATTTTTAGAAAAAATAAAGTTTCCATGGTCCATTCACAGAGAGGTCCTCTTTTAAGACATCCGGTAGCTTCTGAAGGACAGCTAATCACCTGATGCAAGCAACTGCCTTTTTTTCTCACTCCCATCACCTTTCACTTTCCTCCTCTTCCTAGAGAGACTGCTGACAGAGATGCTGGGTTCACAACTCACCCACACAGGTCCGCCCGTCAGGAGCCAGCTGCAGGCCAGGAGAGGGGCACTGGCACCGAACCTGTCCTTTGATGACATCGCAGCCATACTGGCAGTTGGCCATGGAGCACGTCAGGGCACCTGGAACGAGTGCAACTGGCTGACTCAGATTCCACAACGGAAATAACTACATCTCTAACTTGTCCTGAAATCTGTGTCACTCCGCGACAATGAAGACAAAAAGGCCTCAATCATTCAACAGTCTAAAGAAAGTCAAAAAATAGGGAGAGAGACAGAGTGGCTTTCCTCCTCCAGGGATTAAGAAGGTTCAGAAGCGAACCAGCCCTGTTATCATCTGGGGCAGGCCTCTAATGCATTTGAGGAATTCAAAGGCAAGTGTAAAATTTGATCTCACATAGATTATCTGGAAATTTTTTCAGTGGCCAAGAAAAGTGGAAAATGAAGGCATGTTTCCAGACTGTGCATGCTAAGTGCTGATCTTAAGTGCAACATCCACCTGATTGTCTCAGCCTCACCTTAACTTTCTCGAGGGACAGCAGATTTCCCACTGAGCTGCACAGTGTTACAGTTTCCCAGCATCACTGTCTCATGTTGTTAAGCATGGACCACCTCACTTCAAAATGTCTCATGCTAAATATGCAATGCTAAATAAAATTAGCTAACCTTTCTTATTTTATAAAATGCAACCCAGTTAAAGAGATAACTGATAATTAACTGACGGATAATTAGCTAATTTAACTGATAATTCTATAAAAATGAAAATCAAGCCATCAATTGTTGGATATCTTATCAACTCAACCTCAATGTAATGTTCAGCCCTTGGAGAATTTTAGGCCATCATTTGTCTAATAACACAACCAAATGATAGCAAGATATACTGTACATTTCTTTCCTAAAAAGACACAGATGGAATCTACTTTTATGTGATTAAAATAATTTATTCAATTTTTTTCATTTGAAGTAGTTTTTCAAGAAAAGGGACATAAGTTATCCTCAGACTATTATAATAGAATGTGAAAATGAGGGGAGAAGGAATTTGTGAGCGGTTTATAATCGATCAACAAGTTTAATGGATGCTCTACCAGCGAACAGTTTACAGTCCATCTTTATGGACAGCTCACAGTCCTGAAATATTCACTAATGTTCTTTTTCTAGCTGGAATAGCTCTATGCCCACAATGATGAAAGGGAAAAACAACAGAAAACACACTTACTTTTGTTATGCTTCTCCTAAAGTCATGTCCAAATCAATTTAAGACTGGTACCCATGATAAAAAAAAATGCTAGCCCTCTAAAAGGGACAGCTCCTATTTTGATTTTCAGTTCCTTAGGGACACATACCACCCCACCCCCCATACACCCCCTCACACTCACATCCATCCTGTTTGGGGGAGGGTCTGGGAGGCCACTTTCATTTTCACACTACCAGACCACAACATGAGAGAAAACAAGCCCAAAGCACCAAGAAAACAGTTAGGATTCTTGACATACTTGAGCAGGACCCGTCCGGCATGAGCATGTACCCGTTGAGACAGTAGCACTTGTAGCTGCCGTAAGTGTTCATGCACCTGTGCTTGCAGGGCCGCGGCTTCAGGCCACACTCATTCAGATCTGAAAAGAGTGGAAGTTGAAGACGAATAATCTTGAAACCGCTGCACAGATGTAAACCATTAAAATACTTCTCTATATTGAAAAATGAAGGAGAAAGTAGCTCAAGCTACACTAGCCTGTTATTTATAGCAGAGAGAGAGCCTGTTCACACTGTCTTAATTTTAATGCTGTTATCCTACAGGTGACCAAGATTTTTTTTTCTTTCAGAGGTGATCAGCAGTCTAATAACAATGAAGAGGCTGTATGACTTTCTGGAGCTTAAATTATATAGTAAATGTGAGCTCTGCCCACCAAAGCCAGTCAGAGTACACTGCGCCTGCTTCCTCACCCCTAGAAAGAGCAGCGCCCTGGCTCCTTGTGGTGCTGAATCATCTGTCTGGCTTCAGTTCCCTCAAAATACCCGGGGTCTACTGCTGGAGTCCCTCCTGACAATGTCTTCTTCCTCTGCTGATTTCTTCCTCTCTCTGTTTAAAGAAGATACTAGAAAGTATCTGGATTGCAACATTAGACTGCTTTGACGTTCCCAAAATAAAGCTATATTTTCAGAGAATAAGAGCTACTTGAATTAGAATGATCACAATTATGGTTTTTCTTTTCAGTCTTATAGATTATATACTGATCTAATATTAAAGAAGAAAATTTAAAAAATGCTTCAACATACTTTCATTCATTTGGTAGTTAAGGAGGACATATGAGAACACTAATGAGTAATACATAATTGACTATCACTATGTAGTTTAGGATTATTGACTTAACTATCAATATGAAATGAACTAATAAATTGCACATTATGAGAATTTTCAACCCAAGGTGAACACTGCCTCAAGTGAACATAAAACCCATAATGACATATAAGTACTTCAACAATAATGCCCAAAGTATAGACTTCATTAAAAAGAAATATGACCACATGTTTACTTGGAACTGCCAGTATGATTTAATTATCTATTAACTTATGTCATGAAAGAAGAAATATGGATAAATCTAGTTGCAAGTTGTCTTTAAATCTAATCAAATATAAACCTGACGTGCTGTTTATTGGAAATCTATATATTTCACTTAATTAAATCACCAAGTTACCTTGTTTTCTAAAGTCTCCAAATTGCTGAATCCAAAATTTTAAAAATATTTTACTGACTTCCCAGCCTGGTCTTCCTTCCTAGCCTTAACACATCTGTAAGCAGATCCCCAGTGGGGTGGAGTCCCGGAATATTAAATGATAAACACTGGTCATTTCCTATGCTTTGTTCAGTTCTATACTTTATTTTGTCTTGCCCAGTCAGGGGTATACAACACAGAACCACATTTTAAGATAATTCAAAATAATTTCCTCAGAGAAGGTGCTGTGCAGATCAGTCTCATCAAAATCCGATGTCTTCCTCTGTTAAGTGAAGTAAAACATTTAAATCAAGAAGGAAAGACAAAGAAATTCACTCCACTTCTCATATTCTTCTACTTTGTATTTCAATGTTTATTAAAAATTCAAATCAGAAAAATCTTTTCTCATGTTCTAGGAGGAGTGGATTACCCTTGCTAATAGTTCCCTCCAATTCACACCTGGCTTTAACAAATCCCTGATTGATATTCTAGCATGTAGTATTTAAATCTGAGTACACTGTTAGAGAAAAGCTTTGTGTTTTAAACATATTTCCGCACCAAGCAAAAATAAAATAGTACAGTACAACAAAACATCACAGTTAGACTGAATTGTGTATCTCGAGGGAAGGATATTGATGGATATAAAACATGCCAATTAAGAACCCATAGCTTTGCCCTGGCTGATATGGCTCAGTGGATTGAGTGCCGGCCTGCAGACTGAAAGGTCCCTGGTTCAAGTCCCAGTCAGAGCACATGCCTGGGTTGCTGTCCAGGTCCCCAGCTGGGGACATGAGAGAGGCATCTGATGGATGTTTCTCTCACACATCCATGTTTCTCCCCGTCTCCTTCTCCTTCCCTTCCCCTCTCTCTAAAAATAAATAAATAAAATCTTTTTTAAAAAAGAAGAACTTTGGGTTTATTTTAAAGAGCCACAAAAACTTCTATGGTCTTCAAGATGGGAACTGGTCCGATATTTGTAGCTCCAGGCAGCTTGCGTACAAGGAGTATTTATGCTGATGGAAATTTCTTCAGACATTATTTCCTTCAGACAAAGGGAAATAATGTGCATAATTCAGTGGGTAAATGTATAGACATTTGTCAGCTCTTTTACTGGTATGAAATTGACATGTAAATATCCAAATATGTTGGAAGCAATCTGAGAAAGCTGTACTCTACCAGCTGCTGATGGAGTGGTTGATTCTGCTTGACAGGCTGCTGGGGTCGATGGGCCCAGAACTGCCCTTACTGTTCTACCTGCCACAGGCATCTGTCCCCTAAAACCTTCACAATAACCCTTACAAAACCCACTGCAGAAGTTATGGAATGGGCTGCCACAATCCACAATTATCAATATTTACCAAATATCAGACTTATGCTCAAGCAGAAAGCTTCAAAAGATTAAAAGAGCCTAATATTCTGTTGATGAACTTCTTTTTCAATTTTTCAACATGTTTCTATTCTATGATTATTATACCTTATTTTCACATTGATATAATGCCTTATATAATTGAATTAACATTGGCTGTTTCCAAAATCTCTTGGACTACAGAACCAGTAACACTTGTATTACTGTCAAAGTAAGTCAGAAACTTAAAAATGACACTTTACAATAAATGCTCCTATAACAATAAGTGGAACAATATAAAAAACATGAAAAGTCTCCTTGATCACATTGTAGAAATCAATCTTAAAAGATGATAAAAGAGCCTAAGAAAACAATTTTTTGTGTTTTTACTTTAAATTTATTTTAACCTTGCTCTTTCTCTAGGAATTCATAATAAAATATAAATTAAAAGGAAAATCGGGAACAAAAAATTAATGAATTGTCATATACCTATCTTATCATACAAAGAATAGAACTTTACAATTAAACCACTTACATTCAAATGCTGTAATTATTAAGTATACAATTCTTAAGGAGCATCTGTAAGTCAGGAGTGTACTTAAGCAGGCTGGTGGGTTCAGGAGCTTGGGGGAAGTAAGAGGGAGAAGGCAGCTGGCCCAGAACAGAAACGCAAGCTGCGCAGCATTACACTGACACTTCGGGGGAGAAAGAGATTCAGGAATTTTATTAGCATGCAGACACTGAAAAGTAGCTTGAAAATTTGCAAGAGATTCATGGGATAAGACAACCCATTGGCTTTTTTTCAGGGAAAAAAATTTCTTTTGTTTAATGCACTTACAGACTTTTTTTCCTTTGAGGCTTAAACTGGACAATATCTCAGAAGCCTAAGTTTTTACGTTTTATCTGACCAAAGTGGAGGTCCCAGGGAAAGAGATGTCGCTCTGTCATCTGCCATAACTTTCACACTTTAAAGACAGCAGTGACACATGACTGAAATTAGTCCCATGGCCCTATTCTTTGTGCAGAAGAAGTAAAAATGCATCAAGCTCCCTTTCAGCATAGAGTACTTTCTGATTTATAGGATTTTAATTCCATCCTATGTTCCTAAATTTGTCAGTGAGGAGGAATAAAGGTTCTCAGAAGAACTGTGAAATCGTGCTGCCCCCTAACCTTCCTACAATGCTTTCCAGCATAACGAAGACACTGATATTTTGGTGTTTCTATTCTCACGCCAGCCCTGCAGAGAAATAGGGCAGGAATTACTCTCCTACTATTACTAATTGTTTTCCTAACACCCAGACACTTTAAATGACTTGCTAACCTAAGGGCTGCAGTGGAACCAGAATTTAGGCCTTCCAATATTAGGGAATATGGCACTCAAGGAAGCTAAGATACGGTTTCATTTCTGGTAACCAGAACTCGACACCCTTTATTCGGTGGTGAAGAGGACTGATCCCATTTAAAATCTACTTAGAAGAAGCCATCAGAACCCCATTTCAGTTGCTTTGATACTCCTGACTTCACCTACACATGAAAACAAAGTTCTTTTGCTATCCTATTTTTAGAAAACATTTTGAAACCCAGAGAAGAAGAAAAGCAACGATACTCGATGCGGTGAAAGGACAGCGAGGCTCCAGGCTTTTTAGGGCACAGAGAGTCAGCATGGGTGACAGTCCCCGCTGCTTGCTTCACATGCGCAGGGCACGGAGGCGGGGCGCCCCAGGGGCTCATTTTCAGGACTTTTGCGAGAAGTGACGTAAGTGCAAGAAGCCGTGCGGGTGGGAGGCGCAGGCCCCCGGAGATAGTGGCACGCTCACCCCTTGAAGGCAAACTTGTGGCTTGGTGGTCCTGGGGTTGGGAAAGAGGCTGCTCACTGCCTCGGTCGTGAGGAGTTGGGTAGAAGTGCTGGTCTTCACCCCAGGAAGAAGGTAATAAGAGTCAACTTTGAACTGATGTCATTTTTAGCCCTAAAAATCTTTATAAGTATATATTAAACAATTACACAAAGTTGGTGGAGTTCAAAAAGAATGCTTTAGAATACAGATACTTTACAAAAATTAGTTTGCAGTTCTTCCAGTTTCTCCGTTTTTTAAATTTCTGATTTCCTGCAAATTTATCACTGTCATCTTTCTTCCCAAGAACACATACATCGTACAAGTCAACAATCCATCATTCTCATATAAATTAAAAATAAAAACAGCAAAAAAGAGATGGTCATTTTTTAAAAGCATGATTTTAGTATCAACAAAGATGGAAAACTAAAACAACGAACAGATTATATAAATATTTATTATGATCAACCTGCTCTGTTTCATGACACTGACGTCTTAAACAACCTACCTAAGACTTTTTCTTATTATTATGTGTACAATAGTTTAAAATACTCCAAAACTGCACACAAAGTTATGACTTGCATAAATACCTTATTCAAATAAATAGCATGATCAATGTTTCACTCAAATGTAAGAGCTTATGTTATATTTAGGTCACACTTAATTAGAATATATAAGAAGCTTTCTCAAAAAAAAAAAAAGGAAGAAAGAAAGAATAAAGGTAACTGCTCCCATGCTTAGCTTACCAAAATATTATAAGATGGGTAAGGCTGAAGAATAGAGAGACAAAAGGCAATTATATCCTATTTCAAGACTATTATATTAGTAATAGTTAAAATTCCAAATTAGATGAGCATTGGTTTCTGGGGTTAAAATCGCACAGCCTTCACAAAGCAAGGCTGTAAGAAACTACCTTGCTATTAGGGCTAACACACTTAGGCTGCTGGACATAGAAGAGCAATGCACTCTCAGGTTTAACTCGTCCGCCAGAGTTTACTGTCTGATTACGAGCTACAGGACTCTGATTCTGTTCTCGGGATAAGGAATTCAGCATATGAAACACAAACCATGTCAACACATTAGTAACTGATAGTCATGAATTGTTTCTTCGGAACTCATTACAAAGCACACCATAAATTCAAAAGAATATCTTGCATTCCTGAAAAAATGCAATGCTATGATGTATTACATGCTAAAAATAATTCCCTAGTGGGAAAGTTATAAAAAGATTATTATCTATAATAGTATCCTTTCTTGGCTGAGGGGAAAGGGGACTTGTATGGGTACAGTGACTCAAGGAGGGAGAAAATACACAAGAATAAAATCACCAGAAAAGTTAAGGTGGAAAAAAACTACCAAATCTTGTGTTAGAATTTTACCCACTGCAAAAGGTAGGTACTGTGTGTGTTATAGAATAATTTAATGATCAGTCTATGCCTATGATATTACATGTGCTCCATTTATAGCAAATCCAGAAGATGACTCAGTGGGGAGAGCGGGCCACCAAGAGCAGATTCCACGTATCTTGTGACAGGCTGTTAAATTAAGCCAGTTCCAAAGTGGGCCTGCCCTGCTATGCTGGCTGCTCCCCAGGCCGCTCTAAAAGCACCCAAGTGCTTGTCATTTACTCAAGCTGTTCACTCAGCCAAGCAAGTTTCCTGGGGGTGATTTCTTAAAGGACACAATTCGCAACAATATTTTTTAGCAGATACTTGCCTTATACCCAAACCTACTTTTTAATCAAAAGCTAATATCCAGCTCTGCAAAATTACTTCAAAGGACCTCTTCTTTGACATTTCTCTCCTCAAGAAGCAAGAAACCTGTTTGTTTTCCCATGTTTCTAAGGCACATTTTCCACTTTATTAAAATATACGGTCCAAATAAAATGTCTAAGTTAATTTGTTATGCAGATACAGAACAGATATAGACAGTCCGCTCTAACATTTCAGGGAGGTCTCTCGACAGCTCTCCGACTTACCCAGCTCATCCACCGCCGTCTCTCTCACCTGACAAATTCACAGTCCATGGGTTCAGAGACTAAGGTGCTAGAAAACTCCATGGAACTCTTTCAAGACCCTGTGACTTTCAGGACCAAGGACCATTATATGTAATATTCACTCAGTAAATATTTAATGCACACTGATCGTGTGCAAGTTTAGTGATTGTTTTCAGGAGCTCCATAAAGGACTTCAGCTCTCAAAGAACATAAGCATTTCCACCAGGAAGTGGCCAGATGGCTGTTTTGGTCAAGAAGGCAACAAGAAAGATAATTAAAATACACAGGTTTACTGTGAGCTGGAGTTTTATGTTCAAGTTGGATTGGAAATTACATTTTCAGTGTCAGCACTATTTTCGCAAGTGTAAAATCCCATTTTGCTACTAAAGAAATCCTTTTCCCCTAAGGAATATCATTTTGGGAGGCCAGATTTCAACTCAGTACATTTCAGTTTTTCTTTAGAGAAACTGGTATGTGCTACTGGAAAAACTGGTTTTCTGAAAATATATGTGTGATAAACTGGTTTTCTGAAAATAGGAGTTACCCAGAGATGAATCCTTACTCCAATAATAGTGTTTTTGAAGCATATTAAAGTTGATGAAACTGTAAATAAATTCAAATGCACTTCTCTGCAATTCAACTTCACTTCCTTTAATAATCTTCTTTGTATAAATTCCTGGCATCAGGACAAGTTTTATGGTGCTGACACAGTAATGAGACCTCTGATGGTTTATGTTCATCACTTCAAAAAAGGAGCATGCTGGGACTCCGAGACGAACACTAGTAACTCAACAGTCAGAACCGAGCGTGCTGCTACTTGAAAACTTAGACAGGAGAAGGAAAATCAAATGGATTTTTTAAAGAGTAAACTAAGATAATAAGAACCCCAGTTATTTTTTAAAATACTACCCAGCTATGTTAGATAAATCCCAAGGTGAAAAATATTATTAGAGAAGAAGCATTGGAAAAAATCAGTTATCAATCAAATAGCACATCATCTAGAAGACACATTAGAGCAACAGTCTGTCCAACCATCGGTCACGTCACATTTCACAAGCATGGACTTCCTCTGATAGTGCAGGAACAATTGTATACACACGTTCGAACATCAGTGCTCTGGATTGTTCTGAAAACTGTGTCTACAAATCACCAGTTTATATGGCATACCTTAAGGGGTATCAGATATTGAAGAACAAGAGTATTTCAACAATATCATTTCTGTATCAGGTGAGGTCAAGTAAGTATCTATGGGACAGTTAGACTCCCATATTATTGTTTCATTTGACATTTAAAATGAGAAGGAGCATTACTTTAAGTAATAAATAAAGCACTGACCCTTTTATCCTTATGTCTTTCTAGTGAAATCCAACCATAGCTTTTCTTAATTATAATAAATGCCCTACCTCCTGACATTGTTATAATGATGAAAACAGATAATATATATAATATACCTGGGGCACTGTTAGTGCTAAATAAATGTTTGCTTTTATAAGCAACTGATCAATTAAAAGTAACTTACTAAGTTAATTGAAATCTTTTTTTCTGAGAGGAACATTGCAAACTGCTCAACAGTTAAAGGAAATTTAATCACAAAATTGAAGAACTCAGAGTTTGACAGGACCTCAAAATTTCATATCAAATTTCCTACCTAATTTTCAGTATTAAAGTATTTTCATCTAACTGGGTCCAAGCAGCCTAGCACTTTGCGAAGATTTCCCCACCAGTTAGTAGAAGAACAGGGAATAGCGAGATGTAAGGCTTCCAACATTACTGATGCTGCAATTCTCTTTTTCAAAATGCATTTTAATTATTAGCAGTAAATATGAGGATGAAACTGATTTAATTGTCCCTCCATGAAACAGACTTCAAAAGATGTACCATTATTATATGTGTATCTTTCAGCAAATGGTAGCTCAAACATGTAGAAAAATAATCATAGGAAAGTGGCTGGGCATGAGAACTCAACATTTTTACACGAGGCAGGAATAGAGAGGGCCCCTGATTCTTTACTTGTGTCAGACCGTCCCCTACCTTGATTGCAGGTTTTCCCAGCATATCCAGGATGACACTTGCACTTGTTTGGTCCAACACATTCACCGCGTTTGCACTGTGGTTGGCACACAGCTGTGACAAGAGAATATCATGCATTACTTCTAGCTCAGCAGCACATCAACCATATAGCATCAATGTCATGTGCTAGATTAATGATAAAAAATCCCTAAGAACTTACAAGAGTAGCAGAAATATACAGAAGCACCATGTCCTGGAGGGGTAAACACTGTCTAAAATACACACTCACACACATGTACTGTATATCGGTGTACACATGCATGTATCACTTCAGGCAGGAAAATTTGCTAACTTGAGCACAACGCTCCAATACTCAGAAGAACATGTAACACTGTGCATGAACACGACTGATGCTTGCCAATGGTGATAAGTCGACAATGACCTGTACTCACATTTTCAAATGCATTTTCTCAAATCCACTTTGAAAAGTTGTTCTTAATCCAAAGATGTTGTTTAACTCCAGGTAATTGTTTGAACTCCAGATAAATTTCCAATTAAATAATAAAATACTATTTTCTTGGAAATAGTATTTCTAAGTATAAAATGGTTCAAAATAAAATGAACATTAAAACTTAGTAGTTTTGGAATTTCGACTTAAGAACACCTCTGTTGCCCTACTCTGCCTTAACCTTAGGTGGGTCTTAATTGCTCACCAGTTTCTAATGGCTTTTCTACAGCCTGTCACAGAGAATAAAAAGATCTGTCTTACATTTACCATCTTCTGTCAACTCAAGTTTGTCTTTCCTCAAGACCCCAAAACACTAAGCAATCATCACTCAAAGCTTCCCCAGTCTTTGATTCCTGCCAAGACACTGTTTAGAACTTTTTGTTTACATTAGTGGCTCTCCACGGAGTGGGGGAGTTTTGCCCCCACAGGACATTCGACATAAATGGAGACAACCTGGTTGTCACATTGGGGAGAGGGTGCTACCGGCACTGAGTTAGGTAGACTCCAGGAATACTGCCACACATCCAACAATGGTTGGAGAGTGCCCTGACCCCCTCCTTCCAAGCTATCCAGCCCAAACTGTGCCGGTGCCAGATTGAGAAACCTTGCTATGTACAAAACTTGTGCACAGTGATCTACCAGACACCAAAACGGATGAGAAAGCACTGTATGGTATGGGCACTGCTGCCGGAGGGCTTACAGTCCAAATGGAGAGACAAAACAGCCTTGTTTTTGGCTGAAGACAACATTTATTTATGAGCAAAATAGGTAATACAAGAAATTTATAAAGAAATCTTCACACAAACATATCCATAAAGATTTTTACAGAAAGCGTTACAGAAGGGACTTTAGTTGTATCCTGAAGCATGGACAGACAAAAAAGGGAGAAGACTATCCAAAGTAAGGGGACATTTATTCAGAGGACACTAGGAGGCTTGTCGAACCAAAAAAGGGAGGGTATGTGCTGGTCGAGGAGTGGGAAGTAGATAAGCATAGGGGAGATTCACCGGAGGATGATGCTCCCCCGATCTCTGAGGGACGTAGACTGAGGAATCTGCACTCTGTCTACAGGAAAAGGAAACCTGATCGCCATCCACAGAACCAGCTGATAAAGATCAACACTCTGGCATTATTAGCCTGATAACAATATGTAGAAAGGACTGGAAAGAGTCTAGCTGATATGAAGAAGGCATGATATGTTTTTGCGACAGGAAGAGATAGGCTTCAGTACCACTGAGTGATGAGCTGGCATGTCTTGAAGACAAAGGGAATGGGGGCGGTAGTGACTCTGAGCTCTCCAGTCCCGGACACCGGATCCTTCCCACACCGGCCCAGGCTGTCCTCTGTCTCAGGACGTGCTCCCAGTTTCTGACAGTTCTCTAATATTCCCGTGAAACTGGCATGCATGCTATTTTTGGTGCTCTCTGCATTTCCTCACTCAGCCCTCACTAACCCTTCCTTCACCTGGACTCCATCGGCTTATTTGCCAATGTTACTGGCCAGCCTTTCTCGCCTATTTGTCACTCCCCCTGGACCCTGCACCACTACTAATCCTTGCCCAGTACTGTTCAGATAGTATGTCATTTAAAAACGTGCCGAAATAAAGGATGGGAAGAGTAGAAAGTGTAAACGGTAGAGAAATGTGCTTGGAAAATTCTTAAAACCTGATAATGTTAAGACATTTCATAAAATTGAAAGAGAAACAATTTTTCAGAACTGTAAGAAAAAAATAAACTATCTAGGTGTACCTTCCAATATAATTTTTCAGTCAATTGTACACCTTGTAGATGGGCTCAGATGCAGTTTTTAACACTAGTCCAAGAAATAAGCCATTTTTAAATGTCATTTCCTGGTCCTATCACCAAGAAATGCAAGTCAAAAAGAATTTTTTAAACTTAAAAAAGATGTTCCCTAAATCTTAACAATTACATATTAACTTACAAAAGTTACAGCCTGAGTGAATCAAGTATCACTGAGGCACCCAGACTGCCATATTCAAAAGAAAAAAAAAGGAAATATCTCAAAATCAAGTCAAGGAAATCATCTCCCCAAATAAACAGAACTTGACAATATGTCTAACCACATGAAAAAAGCAGTTTAGAAAGAAAGCACCAGTTAAAAACATGGAAAAGTTTCCTTGAAGAGCACACTCTATGAAATAATGTGACCTGAGGTCCCCAGGCCGGGCCTCATGGCCTTCTGACCCCTGACCAGCTGGAGGACTATCCATCCATAGCGCTTTCAGGTACTTTGTAGAAACAGAAGTTTTTATCGTCCCCCTCCCTTTCCCACTGTTTGTTCTCAGTGGAGCACCCTAATCTTGGGACATCAAATGCACACATTGCGAGAGGCCGAGGCTGTTAATGTGTCTTACCTGTTTAGAGAGGCAGTATTTTCAAACTGCTGTTTGCACATCTGCCCAGCATCTATTCACTGAGTAACCAACGACCCATTTATTAGTCAGCAGCTATCAAGTGGGATAGGATATGCGTAATGTTGACATACAGTTTTTTTCTCTTACAAAATAAATGCCCTTAAAAATGCACAAAAGTACTTTCTCCTATTATCTTGCGGGCATTAGGTTTGCAGTGAAATTCAATAAGTATGCATTGAAAAATTGTTATATCTAATGTATTCTACTAGCCAGTGTGGGCAAAATAGTCACAGAGGATATGAGAAATTAACTATGAAACTATAATATATTGGCCAAAACTTGACAAGAGCTGTGATACAGAGGTGAGATCAAGGGGAGGGGGAGGGGCAGGTAATAGCTGACAATAGGCGAGGAAATGTAATCTGAGCAATACCTTAGCAGTAAGAGGCAGAGACACTAGGGAGACAAAGCCTTGGACGACAGAAGCAAAATAAAGGGGAAGGACAGTGAAACAGGTTCCCCGTGAGGGCTGAGTATTCTAGTTAAGCCAAGATGTGAAGTGCTTATAACAGCAGATGAGGTCAAAAAACAGGCTAGAAAGATCATGAAGGGCAGAAAGATACTGTTGGGTGCTCACCAATTTCTGTTTTTCTCTTCTCCTTTAAAATAGAATGTCTGTCTCTCTGTCTCGCTGTCTCTCCCTCTATGCATGGGGAATGAGTTAGCAATGGCATCTACATTCCTTATCCTACCTGGCAGATGTGGGTAGCCAAGTGACTAAATTCTGGTCAGTCGTATGTGAACAGAAGTTACTGGGTGGGACATTTGCAGGGCTAATGAAAAAGTCCTGACTAAGGTGTTCCCTCTGTCTTCTTGCCTGCAATAGATAAATCACGGTGCACTACAGAAGCCACTCTGTGACCCTAAGGTAATCTTAAGATTGAAAAAAGGGCAGAGCAGGAAATCACAATATTAACCCCAAATACCAATCCTAGCAACGTGGGGCACTGTGCTTTGTGTCACTGTTACTTGCAGCCAAATACAATTCCTAACCGACTGTCCTTGAGCACAAGGCTGTGGAATCTGAACTTAATATGTGTTCTTTATTAAGCCAGCGAACATTTATTCTGAACACAAACTTAGCACAGAAATGTTATGAGCAGATCCAAGTACAGAAAATACAACTCATCAAATTTATTTTATACTTATAATGCCACAAAATTACAGAAGTATCTAAAAATCTTCATTTCTATAGCTAAAGAATTAGGTTAGAAAATACACATATATCCCTATTGAGACTAGAGGAAAATGATTCCTGACTTCTATGTAAATTGGCCCATCTTTGATAACCTGCCATATTTTGCCATGTATGATGCTCGTTTTTGGGCCACGTTTTTGGCCCAAACTTTCAGGAAAACAAGATTTCATTGTAATATTTTAATTCAATTATTTATTCAATTATTTTTAAAAACAAAACTGATTATCATATTCCAGGGTATTATTTTGTGTAAGGATATTGTTATTGCTTTCTAGAGTTACACTTTTAACACATAAGCATAAATAAAAGAATTGAGAACATGTATATACAGAATTAGTATTGCCCGTGTATAATGCACATCCTTATTTTTCCCCTCAAAATTTTGGGCAAAAAGTGAGCATTATACATGGCAAAATATGGGACTCCACTGTAATGTGGGCTCCCAGTAGCCGGCCAGCACACACCCACCTTACAGCCTGCTGGGCACAGCAAGCCAGGAAAAAGAACAGAGCGAGTGCTCCCTCCCAGTGGTCTGTTTTAGAGTGTTCCTCTAAAAACATCAACAACAGATTTGGAGGAAATAACACTGTTTGCTGCACAGGCCAGCACACTGGCCAGGGACAAGAATTGGGGCCATGCTTGATGGTCCCCTGTCACCCCATGTGATTTAGCAGCTCAGTAATTAAAGTCAGGCGAGGACCATAGCTGGTCAACGAATGACAGATTTTCTTACCCCAAACTGAATGCCAGAATTAAACCAAAATAGGCAAATCACACTCAAAATTTGCTAACATTCCTCCAGCATAATCTCCAAAGTGCCCTTAATATAACCTCTAAGTTGTTACTTTAACTAGAAAAAGAAACAAGTCTCAACTGGCAAAGCAAACAGAGCTCCCTAATGTCACATGTCCAAGCCTCTTCTATTTGCAATCTAATAAAATTTTACTCCAAAAAATTCATCCTAATGGATAGAACTGGGGTTCTGAGAGTTGCACGTTTTCTCATACTGATGTAAGTGGCGAGTTATCGAATTGAGTTAGTGGACAATTAGATACACATCAGATAGATACAATACTTTTCCTGTAAACTGACCACACTGGGAGGCAAGGGCCAACATTCGAAAACATATGGACATGTTGAGATGCCCGGGCAGATCACAGCTCGGGAAAGTGACAATGGGAAAGCCCACTCAACCTCGCATGTTGTTAGGAACTTGAGAAGGGTTTTCTTAATGTGAATAAGATTGTCCTTAGAGTCCTGAGAGTCATTTGTAATTGTTGCAATCTACATCATGTTGCTATTCATACCATTAAAAGCAGAACAAAGGAACTTGTCCTCCAGGGCATGTGATTTAGAAACAAAGGTGACATAGAAGTATGCAAAGGTGGGGCAGAAGAGTGAGTGGCCTCAACAGTGGGAGATTTCAGAGAGGTCTCCTTACATCTGACAAGTTGCAGAGAACTCAGGTATGGACAAACGCATTTGAGGCAAACAGGAACATACAACGAGAAATATCTTTTTCAAAGAGCAGCTCACCTTGGAAGAAAGTTGCTAAATGAAGCATGAAACAACTCATTGCTGGGTTAGTGGACCCAGACGGAATGGAGGCAGAATTTACAGGGCTCCCCTGGAAAGGGCCTCGAGCCATCCCAGATTGTAGGTACGTGAAATTCCAGAGGAAAGGACCCCACAGATTCCCAGATCTCCAGAAGGAGACAAAGCTCCAGCTTTCCTAACGGCCCGTATTCTAGTGCTGACTATCCTGTTTTCAAATCTAAATTTCTGCTGCAGTAGGAACTGAAGTACAAGTGCCTCTGATTGTTATCGCTATAAAACAGTATCCATTAAATGCTCTCGTGAATACATACCTCAAAACCATTTTATATGACTGATTAAATTTGTCTTCACAATATCAGTATAAAGCAGGAGACCAACATTTTCCTCATTTTACCAGCAGACCAGCAAAATCACAGAAGGTTAAGTGACTTGCTGATTCCAGTAAAAATTGCCCAGCCCAGTCGCACAGTCAACCAACTAGTTCAGATAAAGGCCCAGAAGCCCAGCAATCTGCGTAGCCTGGAAGGGAGAGTGAGGTTATGGTAAAACACTAGGCAGGAAAGGATGAGACGGCCAGAGAATGTCAGTGGTAATTAAAGGCATACTGGTATTAAAGCCACATTTCCAGGAAGGAAAAGCTGAAGTTAAGGACACAATCTACAATTTAAGGAAATTAGAGTAACTGACAGAATATTTCAACATAGAATAATCTCTTTCTCCCTTGCTTGTTTTGTACCAAATCAAAAATAAAGTATATAATCGCTATCTCTTCTGAAATATTGCTATATCTATGACTTTTTTTGCTGTCACATTTTATTTAACATAATTTCATTAAGAACTTAAACTATTTTTTAACTATAGTCAAATATTAAGTTAACCAATTGATTATTTAGATCATGAAGTTAAAATAAATGAGAGTTTCTGATCTATATACCATAATAGTCTTCCAAGAGCGGTCTGACAACGACTTAGTTTATTTTTCTATTTGTGAACATCCAAATTAGACACATTTCAACTGTCACTACTTAACTTTTAACTCCTGAGTAGCCCAGAGAAATGAGTGTCTGTATCTGCATCTTTGTATCTCAAAGCAACTTTTATTGGGTTGCCCAAAAAGTTTGTTTGGTTTTTTCTGTAAGATGGCTCTAGGAGCACTTGGTTGTCTTTAACTTCATTCAAAACAATTTTGCTAGATTGTATTGTGACAGTGGTCATATCAGCATGGATTTAAAAAAAACATCAAAAGTGGTGAACTTTTGTGTATCCATTTTAATATTGAAGATGGAAAAATATGCAACATTTTCATCATAGCATGCTTTATTATTTCAAGGAAAGTAAAAACAGAACTGAAACACAAAGAAAAGATTTGTGCAGCGTATGGAGATGGTGCTGTGATGGATCAAATGTGTCAAAAGTGGTTTGCGAAGTTTCCTGCTCGAGATCTCTCACTGGATGACGATGCTCCATGGTTGGGTAGACCAGTTGAAGTTGATAGCAAACAAATCAAGACATCAATTGAGAATAATCAATGTTATACCATCCAGGAGATAGCCGACATACTCAAAATATCCAAATCATTAAAGTCATTGGTGAAAATGAAAAATGTATCTTTTATTTTACGAAAGAAACCGTAAGGACTTTTTGGCCACCCCAATATTTATCATAACTAAGCACTATTCCTTTCTACTGAAAAATCCTCTTCTGAAGTGTTGTCATTTTCAATTTCCTTGAAAGTCTTTCTGTTTCATTGTGATATGAACGAAATTTGTATCTATGCCAAATGAGGCTTCAAGAACACATAAGAAAATGTTGCTACTTATTTGGAAGTGTGAAGTAGGTTTTTGCTTGTTTTAAGTTGGGTAACAGTAGCAGTGAGCGCGCTCTGCACCCACACCTTTGTGTCTAAACACTATTCCACAGGGAAAGAAACCAGGCCTGGGGCAGGGAGGCTGAAATATTTGCTGTGATAAAAAGCAATAATGCATTCCAACAATAATGAAAATAAGCCAAAAGCTCACAGGAGCTGGCTTGGAGGTGTTCCCACTGGCTAATTGGGGATAATTTAAGAACCAAGAAATATATTCATAAGACTTAAATAAAAAAGGAATCCATTGGTACAAAGTGACTCAAAAAGAAGAGGGCAGAGCTCCTCTTCACAGAAGGATGTCAGGAAACATGTAAAGGAATGGTAGAATTTCAAATGACGCAATTTTACAACTGCCACTGAAATAATTAATTGATCAAAAATTATCTATAAGGGGTTAAAAATTTCACCAGTTGTAAGTTTATTGTAGAAAAGGATGCTCAGTTTCAGTGTATCATCCTACAAATTACTTACTAATAGTAAAAAGAAGTCATCTTTTAGTGTCAAAATCTGGTGGACAGAACTTGAATCATGTGATCCAACTTAACATCACCAATAACAGAACAGACTGGCATTACATGCAATGGGAGTGTTATGACATACGATCACCTACGTAACATTTCTTTTAAAAAAGGAATCACCTGAATCTAATGATGATGAAGCCACGCACAAACTTAGATTGTGAAACACTCTACCTGTGACTCTTCAAAAATGTCACTGTCAGGAAGAAGAAAAGTGGTAGAACTGTTCTGCACTGAAGGAGACCAAAGAGGAATGCCAAGAGGAATGCAACATGAGATCTTTGATTGTCTCTCAATCAAAGAGAAAAAATCATGCAGCTAATTATTGGGACAATTGGGCAAATCTAAATATGGACTGTAGGTTACATAATACTTGTGTATCCACATTGTCTTTCTTAAGTATGGTAACGAAATTGTGGTTTGTACGTAAGTGTCCATGTTCTCAGAGATGCGTGCTGAAGTATTCAGGCATGAAGTGCCATTACGTCTGCACATTACTTTCAGATGGTTCAGACAGACAGATAGACAGACAAATAGAAAGAAGGATAGAAAGCAAGCAGATGTGTAATATTTTAACAACTGTAGATGAAGAGTATAGGAGTATTCACTGACCCTATACCTGCAACTCTTTTTGTGGATTTGGAAATTTTCACATATAAAAATGAGAAAAATTTGTAAACACAAGATAGAATGTGTACCTTGGCAAAGATTACTGCTGGTGGGCTGTCCACTTTGGTGCACCCTGGACACGGGGTGAGGGGCACAGCGGCTGGAGTGGGACTGCTGGGACCCTGGCTCTGCCTCATTGGACACATGTGGCCCAGGCAGACCACCTGCTTTTGCTCTGCTCTAACATTGAACCAGGTGATGTTGGCAGCACAGCTATTTTTTTTCTTAAAAAATAGTAAACCCACATAGTGCATATAGAGCTAACATACCATTTTGTTGAAAAGATTAAATAAAAAATCCAAAAAAATCTTTTTAAATTAGTACCTGTCTCATATTAAGACTTCAATAAAATGTCAGTTATAATGAGATTTAAAAGAATGATGAAAGAAAAAGCCCCAGTATTTAACATACCATATTAAGAACTGGGGAATAAAAATCAGTAAGATAGCTCATCCTCGAGTAGGTGAATGCAGTAAGGAGAAACAGAAGTAAACACAAATGCCCTGACAGGACATAAAAAGGGTGCACGTGAGAAGATGATCAGGTATCTAGATATAAGAGTCAGAAGAGGGTGCATGTGAGATATATCTAGATATATCAGGTATCTAGATATAAGAGTCAGAAGAGGGAGGGCCCTGGCTGGTGTGGCTCAGTGGATTGGGCACGGGCCTGTAAATCAAAGGGCCACCAGTTTGATTCCAGTCAGGGCACATGCCTGAGTTGCAGGCCAGGTGCCCAGTAAGGGGGAGTAAGAGGCGATCACACACTGATGTTTCTCTCCCTCTCTTTCTTCCTCCTTTCCCCTCTCTTTGAAAATAAATAAATAAAATATTTTTTTAAAAAAAGAGTCAGAAAAGGTATTAGAAAAAAAAGCAGTGCCAAAACTTTTTTTCCCCCAGAAAAGCAAATTTACAACACATCTGATTTCATCATGTAAGAATTTCTTAGGATATAATAAAACACATTAAAGTATTCCATTTAGTTAAAAATTATCATATTTGTTTTAGCTGAAGAGATGGTGCTCCAGTTTTGAGCAGGTTTACTGGGCAATCATCAAAAAAGGCAAGAAAAATTCTAATGTGACCATCATTACTTCTTTCAGCAACCAAAATCTCTGTGTTTGAAAGAGTCACTGATACAATGAACTGAGCCATATATGAACTATTTGAAAAATAGAATCATTTTGTGACTACACATACACTTATATGATGTGAAGCAACTGTCAGTCCAGTATACTGTTGTTTTAAAGAAAACATTAATTCATGAAGTGTTTTAAATTTATCTTACCAAGAACCTTAAATAAAACACTGGAAACAACCTGAATGTCCATCAATACAGGATCAGTTAAATAAATGATGGCACGCTGGCCTTCTCGCTCCCACTATGGTCCTCAGCAGGCCTACACTACCATTGAAGGGCCCTGACCACGGTTTTACCACGCCATTCTCCTCATCCCCACTGACTCTTCATGTTCACTTAGCTCATCACAGGAGACCAATGTCTCAGCACGGCATTCAGCACTGCATTTCATGATCTGAGTCCCGCCTTCCACTCCAGGCTCATCTCCAGTCACATCTACAAACACACCAACAAATGGAAGTTCTCAAAAAGAACACTCTCTCTAATACCTCCGGACATTTACATGGAATGCCATTCTTCCCCTTGTCTGCCAAACTAACACCTAGACAGGCTTCCATATTCAGCTTAAACATTACCATCTCCAAGATCTGTACTGGCCCTGCATTCTGAGTTTGGAGCCCTCCCTCAGCACTTCCAGAAGCCTCTGTGTACCCCTCTGTCATGAATTATTTGCACGTTTATATTCATATGTACATGCACCCTGCCTTGTTATCATAGATATTTTTCTTATCTAGCTCCCTCACTAGACTTTGAGCTAAGTACACAGCCCTTGATCTGAAATTCTGAAATAGCGTACTGTCTCTTGATGAAGACAGATATGGCAAGTGTACAAGGTATTTAAAGAATATAGAAGAAGGAATTTTTCTGCGGAGAAGAAAGAGTAGGGAAAATGTCAGGAAAGGCTTGCCAATGGAAATATGAGCTGAATCTTAAAGGATGAGCAAGAATCCGCCATGGGGATGGGCGAAGGGCCTTTTCATCAGAATGAGCAGGAGGGGATGAAGCAGCAGAGCATCTGGGAGCAGGAGGGGATGAAGCAACAGCAGTCCCTGTGACTGGGTCCATATAGCTCACGACAGTCCTTCAAAGATAAGGCACTTGTCAGCCTGAACAGCTTCATACTCCGAGAATCAGGATTCTAACCGTAACCGTGAACAGCCAATGGACTGTAAGCTATAGATGACACAATCAGATTACATTTCATGTGTTTCAAGCATGTAAATTGATTTTTTGTAGGACTTTAATCAAGATTAAGATCTATGATATGTAATAAGGCCATAAGATAGGCAGACAAACTCATATCCAATAAATTATTTTTTCTGTAAGGCACAATCTGCTTATTAAGATTACATCTTCATCTTTTTTATCCCTTTTTTAAAAAAGATTTTATTTATTTATCTTTAGAGGGGAAGGGAAGGAGAGAGGGAGAGAAACATCAATGTATGGTTGCCTCTCATGCGTCCCCTGCTGGGAACTGGCCTGCAACCCAGGCATGTGCCCTGACTGGGAATCGAACCGGCAATCCTTTGGTTCACAGGCCCACGCTCAATCCACTGAGCTACACCAGCCAGAGCTTTTTTATCCCTTTTATAAAGAAGTATGTGTGTGATCCTTCCACCTTCAAAAGTATACTGAACTGAATCAGACTAGGCATTGCAGAAGCTATTGCAGTGGATATAAGGATGCGTAGGACATGGACCCAGCCTCATGGAACTCTCAATCTAGCAGAACCAATGCCACAGACCCACTGATAAGTGTGCTGTGGAGGAGCATGAGATAGGCTCCCTGTAAGTGTCCTTACTAAATGTAGAGAAAGGAGAGGAGACTTCCTACTGCTGACGAAACGGAGGCAGAGGAGAGAAGGTGGAATTTCAGATGGGACTTGAGTCAGGGCTGATTTTGATTATGTTCAGTTACGAGAGAATACACGCTTCAAAAAAATGTGGCCATTCATTCCTGACAATTATTCACTTTGGTGTTGAACCCAATCATGTATTAGCTTCTCGACTTCATAGTCACAGAGCACTTCCACGTACCACATCCAACCCTGAAGTCAGCATCTGCACATTCTTCTCCGCTCTCTAGCTCACCCAGCAACACACCGGAAGCTGGAAGCTGACCAACACACCGGTTGTGGAGTGAGGACTCCACAACCATCATCACCACAACTTAGTTCACAACTGACTGTGAACTAAGAGGAGCCAGTTACTGAACCAAACGCTTTGTAAGTATTTTCTCAGTTGATCCTTATTTAAAAAAAGACCCTTTGAGGCAGGCTTCTTATTTACATCTTACCAAAAACAAAATTACTGTCCAGAAAGGTAAGGTAAGTTTCTCAAAAACACATTTCATGGTAGCAGTCAAATCTCTTGGTCTCCAAAGACCACACTCCCATCTCTGTGCTGACGCATGCCTCTCCATCCTTTCTCTTTAGTGACTTTCATTTTCCTTCTCTCTGTTCCCACCACTACTACTTAAGATGAAACCTAATTTCTCCCCAGGTTTACTATAATAACCTCTAGCTCTGAGTTTCAAATGGCTCTTCTCTAAATTACCACTAGAGAAAACATTCAGAGATGGACCCCAGGACCTCAAAGGCCTACAGGCCCCAGGCATTTGCCCTGAAGATGTGAGCTGAGTATCCTTCCCAGTGGGGACAGCTGCTGAGCAACTCCAGCCCAACACCTTGCTGCAATGTGGAGCTACGGATTTTTCATAAAGCCCAACATCTACCCTCGCAACTGTTTCAAAAACTGTTAAAACACTCTGAGTGGAACCAAATCCACCTATATGCCAGATCTGACCCATTAGCCCCAGCTTATAACCTGTGAAACATAAACTTGACTATATAATGTCCCTGCTTACTCTGCAGCTCTGAGATAAAGGCTGGGCTACTCAAGATGACTCCAGAGGCCTTTCCTAGGTCAACCCATCCCTACTTCTCCCACAGTGCTCTCTTCAGATACCCTGCACACACACACACACACACACACACACACACACACACAGTGCTGGATTAGAGGTCTTACATTTCCTGGAATGGGTCCCTCACTTTGGCTCCTGAAGTTTTAATGCATTTTTCTCCCTGGTCAGGGTGCTCTTCACTTGACTTATCCCTCAAGATTTAGCTGGGCCACCAGTCCTTCATTCCTGGTCTGAGCTACAGACACACATCCCCCTCCCAGAGGTATGCTCTTGCAGTGTCCTATCTCAAAACACACCTGTACTGAAACACATCTCATCATCAGCTTTGTCATCATCTGTGGGCCTTCAACGCTGACCATAAGCAACATGAATGCCCACAGCTTCACCTTATTGATGTGCTATCTGCAGTGGATGGCCCAGGGTCACGCAGGTAACAGCACTCAAGCTATATCTGTTGAACGAATAAATCAACTGAACACCACGGACAGTATGCCGTGTTCCTTGATCGTCTCCAGCTGGAAGTGACTCTTCCTCTGAACAACCTGAACCCTTCATCTCTAACCCTTGCCTACTTTAGAATACGGGAAGGAATGAGACAACCATCTCACCAAATCAGCTCCCAGCAAGCAAGAGTCCACGTTTTACTACTTTTGCATCTCTCCCAGCACCTGCCTTAACTCCTTGCCTCCAGTAAGCTCTCAAAGTTTGTCAGATACATCATAGTAACTCTAAGGGTAATTCAGCAGTTCAGTCCTACTTCCTTCAGTTCCTTTTCCTTTGGTTAGGTGACTGAAACCGTACTCCACTCTGAGGTTTGCCAATGGATATTAGAGGAGTGGAAAAGGAACGGTTCAAATGCACAGACAGCTATCCAACCAAAGTTCACATTGTAGAAATGAACAATTTGAGAAATTTTTACTTCCAATTAATTATTTTCAAAAGATGGGCAGGGTAAACAAAATGTGTTTAAAACTATGCTACACTGTGGATGCTGTGATGGCGCCTAGTACACACTGTTCAGAGTTCATCTGTATTCTCTATGTTGCCCAGACAGTAGTAACGGCAAACATTTACCAAGAGCTGTTCTGCAAGAGGTAAGCAGAGGCAGCAACGATCTTGCAGAGGAGGTTTAAAGAACAGGAAGCTGTGGCTCAGGAATGTTAAATAAAATGTCTAGTGTCTCATGGTTGGTGACAGCAACAGGTCCTGTACCCAGATCTGTTGGTGACAAAGCCCACGTTCCACTCCCTACAGCACTGCCTCCCTAGCTCAGCCACAGCTCCGCGAGTTAATTCTGTAACTGTGTTACTACGAGATATCTACGCTCTGACTTCTTTAAGTCTCCCTGAAGAAATTCCTTAACTTTTATTTCTAGCACTATCAATTTTTATCCCCAAATGTTATTAAAATCCTCTCTCTCCTCTATCACGTGAGCGTATGTTGTCTTCTTGGCACCAGTTTCATTAAACAGAATTTCAAATATTTCACTAAAAATTTCCACCCAAGTGTCTTTAGGGTGATTTGTCAAGTGACATTATTCACTTCCAGAGCGCTTTAGGTAACAAAAGAATAGCATGAATACTGTAGGTGCTATTACCACATCTTATATCTTTTATACAATAAAAATACTTCTTACCTGGATTTTTCCATGAAGAATTAATATGAATACAATTCCCTCAGGTTAATGATAGGCTGGTGTTAGTAATTTCATTTGGTGAACTTTGGTATTTTTATTTTTTATTTGCTTCTTTAAGTATTAAAAGTATAAACTGTCCTTTAGGTTAGAATGAAGGTCAATTTATTAGATTCACAAAAGAGGAGAAAGAAATTACAAACTGAAAGGGAAAAGTTTAATATAATAACTGAAATAAAATTAACATAATTATGAACAAAAAAATCTCTGAGGAATATCATTTCCCCCCCAAAAAAGCAATTCAAAACCACAACTAAAGTTAAATTTTATTAATTTTGTGAAGTTATTATTTAGAAGTTATGCCTTTCAAGCACATATTAGCCAAAATTATTTCAAGAAATATATTCATCTAACCTTTGAGCTGGCACCTTATCCTGGCTATTCTCTGCCTTAAGACGTAGAAAGCTGCAAAACAAATGTCCAAAAAAAGAAATTCCAGATCTTTTCTCTGTAAGGAGGCGGGACTTGGGTATTTATCAACTTGTTACATTCCCGGAGACTTACACATATTCAACTTTCAGTGTTTTTCTGAAACAAAAAAAAAATTCTAGGACATGTTTAAAATAGTAATATTTTAGTCACCATTTTGTCATTAGAAAACATTTTGTAACAAAAATATTAACCAGTAAATTGAGTTGTGCTATTCTTTCACAGTCCAAATTCTAAATTAAAATATTGTAGACCTTCTGTAACACTGTACCTTCTAATCCTATTTTTCACTTTCAGAATATTAATTTTTGGTTCCAAGAGACAGTATCCTTTTACTTAAATGGGTATTGGACAAAATATCTGAAAAAATTAAAACTTTTGATCAATAAGTAACCAGTACTGATAGCTTTTAAATGGATATATCTTTACTCACCTGTTTCTTACATACTGTATGTTCCCTTTTTTCTTCAACTTTGGGGAAAGAAATAATAAGGTTTTTTTTTTCTTTCCTTCCACAGCATTTTCTTCTTGCATGGCTGCTTTGGTTGTCAATAGCAACAAGAATTACCCTGAAAGCTCAGCCACTTCAATTGAAGATACATAAATAACCCAGTTTAATGAAAGTAAAAGGAAGAAATTTGACACATGAATAATAATGGTCAGGGTTAGACCACAGCCTAAAGATCCTAGAGGTAAGGGAAAAGGTGATTTTATTACTTCTCTTTGAGATTAACATCTTCCCTCTTTAAAGCATAAAATACTCACTTTAACTTTTTATTTTTGTATTTATTTGTATAAATTAAAATTAGGTAGATGGACTGTTCTTTCAGGTAATAACCAGAAGAAAAAATTCTAAGTATAATTTGATTCAAATATAGTAGTAATTCAATTATCAACCCAGAATGATTGCTCTGTACTTTTAAAGGCACACACTACATTTACTTGTTAGAAATTTTTTTCACGTTGGTTAGGTTGTAAGAAGTTAATGTTTTTCTTTGAACTGTTGTTGTTAACTTCAAATGAATTCACCATACCTTGACGTTGATACATTTCTTAAAAGAGAATAATGAAACATATCAGATACAATCTAAGTAAAAAGCTGAAATAAATCGAAACATAAACTAAAAATTAAATTCTAGATCATATGTTAAAGGAAACTAGTTGTAACAATGGTTATATATGAGAAGGTAAAAATATAAAAGGATACCATTTCTTTAATACTCTTTAATTGCCAATTTTGAATAATCTAATTTATCAAGAAAAATATAGTAAATGATTTTAAACAAATATAAAACAACTCAGTAAAGAATAGCAAACATCATTATTTTCTAACTAGCTATATTAGTACCAAGCAGCCGGACAGTTTTGATTAGCTTATTTTCACTTTATTGTGTCTTAAAGTTGCATCACATTTCTCCTACTTAACATAAATCAGCCTTGACACACACTTATATTTAGTGAGTTTTATGCTATTGATATCTGTATCCATTAGTGAGACTTTCAGAGTGACATTTTAACCAGTGTTCCATATTTTAGCATTTGCATCTTAAAACTATACAAAACTGCGTTTTAAATCAAAGGAAAGTTAAACCTGGAATAGATTATTTCCAGGAAGTTTCTGGGGTCTATTTTCTATTGACACATAAGGAAATATTCATAGGCAACTATCACCATGATATTTGTGAAAGTTGCCAAAAATAAATGCCCTTCATATATTTTTTTGTGGTTTAAACTCCACTGTGAGAAGCACTAAAATAGGATTCATTAGTAGCACCTAATATGGAAGATTCTGCCCCATTTTTTCCTAATAATGTTTCTCCACGGCCAGTGTAAAACGGCCACGGCAGTAAATACACGCAACATTAATGGTGAGCCCGCTCGGTCACAGTTTACAAACTTAGACCCCCTCCTGCCACTGGCCTAGGGCTGCTGCTTATATTCATCGGAGGCCTCGCAGTGACACGTGTACGTCACTGAGAGTTCTCAGCAAGATTGCACAGTTAGAAATAATAAGCACTCTGACGATTCCATGAATTTGGGACTAATATAAACCAGAGAAACAAAATTTTTCAGGGATCACTCCTTGCCTGCTAAACGCAGGTTTATAGATTTCGAGTCAAGCCTGGGCTTTCGATGGTGTTAAAGAAAATAAGGGGTATGAAACCCTAAGGAACTGAGATCACTTGTGATTCAAATGTATGCCTATCCATTGGTGTATAGTTGAATTTACTGTAGAGGACTCTAAAAACGCCACGATGTTAGACCTATCACAACTTGTGAAAAAGAAATAATACAGTGCTTCGGGCTGCAATAACTGATGCAGTTACCACATGACTCAGCCAGGAGCCACACAGCTTCTAAAGCACAGGGCACAACGACACAGATGCGCCTCCTTCCAGGTGACCGATGCCAGGCGCATGCGCAGAGGGAAAGGCCCGCTCTGACACTCTACATCTACCTCTCATTATCAAAAAAGTTAGTACCAGCCTGGCAAACACTATTCATAGGCAAATGTTCAGCTCTGTGCATTTGTAACACCAGCAGACAGGACAATAGATCCCACGGACAGCATCTGGGGTAGGAATTTGGATGGTCCCAACTTCTAACCCACTACTTCTGCGCTGTAAGTATTAAAGCTGTAGAATTCATCAGACTTTTACAGAGATTACAGAACAGAACATTTGGCAAATCTACAAAGTATTTCTTTGTGAATTTATGTTCTCTTCTCTCAATTTTATTGTTTCAAAAACAATTCTGCTTTATTTAGGAAATTATACATGAAAATGTCTTAATTCTTGGCCATACACAAACACCAAGATACAATAAATCTTTTAATTCATCAATGACTTTAAAATTCAACCCAAGGGACAAAGGACCTTGAACCATTACCCATTAGAAACTATTACCAGTAGGTATATATGGTAGAAAATCGATCATAAACACCCACATACTTTAAAAAAACACAATGAAGCATGAGTTGCAATTTGTGTTTTTCTACTATTTGTTGAAATGCAAGCATATGGGACCAAGTCCCTACAAAATCTTAACACTAAAGTAAAATAGGAGGTACTGAGCTTTAAAACAATATTTTGAGTGGCAGGAAGCTTATATTTGGAAAGTCTATCCATGAAGTTTTTCATAAATTTAGCAACATACACTTTTGACCATTTAGGGGTCTTTCATAGAAACTGATGTTGAAAACTCCAATTTATGAAAACGAGGCTAACGATTTTGAAAAACAACATCGTTTTTGGCAAAGTAACCCTAAATCCAGAAATTCCTAATCATTTCTTCCTTTGTGTACATTAGCACAAATTTAAACTGTAATGACATATTTCCTAACATTTCAGAATAAGACAATAATACCTACAAAAGGCAACCCTAACCTTGTGATCTGATGATATAATAAGAAAACAATGTTTTGAAGAATTTATATCATTAATCTACAGTAGCGATTTTCAATTTTTTTCATCTCATGGCACACATAAACTAATTACTAAAATTCTGTGGCACACCAAAAAATGTGTTATATTTTTTGCTGATCTGTCAAAAAAATTGGTATAATTTTGATTCATTCACACCAAATGACTGTTGTGTTGGCTGTTGTCATTCTCTTATTTGACAATCTAAGGGAAAAGAGGTCAGTGCCCCTGACTAAATAGTCATGCATTGCATATTTTAAACATTCTTGCATCACACTGATTGAAAATCACTGGTCTTAAAGAATGGTTAGAGATACTGACCGAATGAGGTGTTCAGCTTTAAAATTCAGTTGACTCTAGATTATCCACATGCAAATCACCTGGTAGCAAATCCTTAATCTCAAACTGGCTCTCCCCTGGCATCTAGTACCCACCAAGGCTGTCTCCAGCTTTTAGGTAATGTATGGAGGGAAATGAGGGCTTCTAATAAAATATAACTAGGAAAAAACTGTTTCTTCCCAAAATCTACCACCATATTCTAAAGCTGAAAAACTGTTTTGATCATTCATATTTTTTCTTCCATGAGTGTTAAGAGTAACAAGTTGACTTAACAGTGTTTCATCAGAGTTAAAACTAAAATTCTTGAGAGAATCTAAGAATATGGAATGAACATATAGATATCTGACACTATATTACCATACATATTAATACATAATAGTTTATCATATCTAGCTTTTAATGTACTCCTGTATGCTTGCTGTATTAGCAATTTTATTATGAATTCTATTGTGACCATAATTTTCTATTTAATTATGCACTAGTAGTAATTAAGTGATAAAATCAGAAACCTTTAAATAAAACTTTAGTGTACTAAAATGGAAAATTTCTTTACATTTAATATAACTTAACAAAACTCTGTGTCTTGTAACACACCAATCTCTTAGTAAATAAGTGTATATTTTGCAACTTATTTGCCCTGGTAGATACCGAGATGCACTGTCAATCATATTAGGCCTATGCTATCAGTATTTTTCTATGGCTGTAGTCAGTGATTAATATCACTTTGAAATTGTTTCAAGCCAAATTATCTTGGCTACATCTTTGAGGACTGATCATTTATTTGTTTCCATGAAGAAGTGAAAGACCTTAGCCCTGCCAATGTATAATCCTCGTTTCCCCTTCAGGTTGATAAGGGGTGAACACTCTTGGACAGGTTAGACTCTTGGTTGGTGCTGAGCTCCTAGAGCTTGTATGCATCAGTGGTTCAGGTTCCAGTGTCCCTGGGGCTTCAGGAGTGGGTGGAATCAGCCCCTCCTCACAACACAGTGAAGAGGAGTTAAGTCTGGGTTTGGATGGGCACAAGATGAGTACTTACCACAGGCTCTGCATTGTGTCTATTCATGCATGTATAAGTGGCTTATTTACAGCAGCCCTCCATGAGACCCAGGTGAACTAGGATAACAACTAAGGGTCAGGCTGGCTCCTCTGCATGCCTATGACAATCAGGAGCTTTGGGGAAATGAGCTCTGGTCAGGATTTTGTTTCTCCTGGGCTCACCAGGCCTTATTCCACGTAACAGCATACATGGGATAAATCACATGTGAAAGCAGTGCTTGTGCCCCACCTCTTACCCCAAGCCATAATTTCCATGGAAATAGGAACATAGCAAAATGGTGATGAGCTAACATATAGATATCCAATGAATACGAAAATAATAAATCATACAAAACTAAATGAAACACTTTCCCACTGATTTCTTTGCAGAGCCTCAGACTGGGTCCTAGGAGACACCTATCTACACTCCATTCACAATGCGTCTATATACTGACTCCATCAATTGACTGATTAGGGATGATCTTCAAAATATGGACTAAAAAGCAAAAATATATGGACTGTTCTTTAATTAATGACACAGCAGATTCAGGAGTTAGAGATCATAACTGTCTAACCTGGAAAGCTCCATAAAGCCCTAAATAGTTTACCCATCATGGCTAGATATTCTGGGCTAGATCCACCTGAGACATCGGAAAGGTAAGTGTATAGATAATGCTTCTTAAACTGCATGCAGAACAGCCTTCCATAAACGGTACTTCTAGAGTAAAGGCTTCATCTAAGTCTGGAGGACCTCCTATGAAACAGCTTTACAAACCAACCCTGGCCTCATGGTAGAAATGTCACTGTGGCCCCTTCCACTCTGTCACTCACTCCCACTCTACGAAGGGCCACATGAAAGTCTTCTTTCAGAACTATATGTGGGAAAAGCCTTAATTTCCCAAATAAACACTTCACTTTATCCCTACACACATGAATTACATGAGAAATAACACTTCTCTTTCTTCTTTGGCTACCAGAAGTGAAGAGCCAAATGACAAAACGTATTGAGGATCCTGCGGCATATACACCTGTATTTTACAACTCTCTTCCCAACATCTTACCTTTTATTCTGTCCTTTCTTTTTTTCCCCACTAGACCTTGTTAATTCTATTTTCCTTTTTCATTGCATGCACTCCTGGAAGACACGTCACATCCTTCCCCATGCAAGGTAGGCCATAAGCAAATTCAAACGAAGAAATCAATTCTATTTACCTCTCAAGGTACCTTCTAAGAAATCAAAACTAGAAAGTGACTGAACAGAGGGTTTCCACTTTGCAATATAATCCATGATTTACTCTCCATTAAGTTGCATACTTTATATAAAAATTATAAAAAATAAAATGAGAGCTCTTTAATTACTGTACTTACATAGAAGTAGGATGTCTCTAGAAATCTCTCACATCTAAATGTACATAACAGTAATGATGAATCTGCAGATATTCATTGCAGCATATTCCATAAAAACAAAATTTTGAAAAGCACCTAAATGTGCATAAATAGAGGATTTTAATATTAATTATGATATACTGTGCAGGCACTTCAAAGAATATATTAGATCTACATGAACTGATTAGGACTGGTCTTCAAAGTGTAATATCATATAAAAAAGTTACAGAACAGTTCTTATTTTGTGCTATTATTTTATGAACAAAGAATATTTTGAAAATGCTTAGAAATCTCTGTAAAGATCAATAGGCAACAAGTCCTCAGGATCTGAAGTAGATGTCAGAAAAATAGGGAAGTCAGGAAGACCCTCACTGCCTTCTCTCTCTCAACCTGAGTCTTTCTTTTTTTTTTACTTACGCATGCATTTCTTGTTTTGTTTTAATTAGACAATTTAAGTTGGTAATTGGGGTAAGGATTAGAATAAGTAATGGAAAAAGTATGCTTCCACAGTTTTAAAGTCACTTTTTTAATCACATTTTGAACATTTCATTTATTTATTTTTTTAGAGAGAGGGGAAGGGAGGGAGAAAAAGAGGGAGAGAAACACTGATTGGATGCCTCTCCACTCCCTGACCAGGGACCAAACACACAACCCATGTGCCCTGACCCAGGAACCGAATCAGTGACCCTTCCACTGTGGGATGATGCCCAACCAACTGAGCCACACTGATTAGGTCTAAAGTCACTTTTTTAAAGTATTTTAGTACAAAAATATTTTACTACTTCCTGCAAATCGTTTTATCCTAACAGGTGTCCCCCAAAACATTATTTAGATAACAAAATTCTACATAATCCTCCCTAATAGGTCATGGGCCTATTAAAAAGCAAGCACTACCTACACAGGCATAAAAATTATGGCTAGCCTATAAAGAGAACAAAACGTCAATGAATTAAGCAACTCGTAAAAGACATTTTTGAGTCTTTCTTAAATATAAAAGAAATTCTCATCCATAAAGAATACAAAAGTTCTATGTAAGAAGCCAAATAGAAACTCTGGCAAGTGGAGAAACCTCACCCCATCCTCCCAATGTCATCCAGGAGCCTCTGGCCCAAGAGGAAACAGGTGGAAAGTGGGGGTAAGTGGTCCTTCACTAACTTGTCAGAGAGGGTGGAAGGAAAGAGCAGAGACTAGAGAATCCTTGAATTAAGCAACAGATTAGACTCTCGATAAAAGGTTGCCAGAGCCTTATGTCAGCACTGCAACCAGTCTTTCCTATTACCTACCTACTGCCAGGCAAGAAACCACTGGCCAATTGGTTAAAGTTACAAATGCATGCTGTTTGACCACGTAGAAAAAAGTCATCTTGCAGAAATACTAGAACACGTGCAAAACAACATTTTTAGATGTTCTAAGTTGCTTATTTTAGAACTGTTAGTATTAATAAAAGATCACAATCAACATAAATGTCCATCAATAAGAAACTGGCTAAACAATTACAGTATAGCCATACAATGGGCTACTATGAATCCATAAAAGAGTGAGCAGGCTCTTCATGTGCTGGTGATAAAGAAAGCCTTTTGAGATGTACAGTTATAAAAAATAAGCAAGCACAGGATGGTGTATATACAGTGTGCTTTCATTTGTACAGAAGGGGTGGGGAAGGAGATATGTAGGAATCTATCCATAAGTATGTAAAATATTTCTAAAAGGTACATAAAAAATTGATAATACCCATTGCTTTGAGGAGGAATATTTAAGGATATAAATTCATTTTCTCTTACAAAATAAATATTTTAAAACATTGATGAAAACATTTCAAACCTGCACAAAATTGGTGGGAAAGGGGAACAAGTACCTGTGTGCGGCGGTGGGGGAGGAGGGGAAGCTAATGAGAACAAGGCCATCAGAACCCTCTCTCCTTCCCTTTCATCCCCCCACACCCCACACCATGAGGAAGGCCCAGCCTTGCAGTGAGTTTCTTCCATTACCCACTGAAGATGCTACATGGCATCACTCACCATCGCTACTATGTATGGTGCCAATTGGGTTGGGTAGCCACTTTGTACAATGTATGATTATCTAACCACCATGTTGTATACCTGAAACTAATACAACGTAATTCAGATTGTAAACCAGTATAGAAAATTAGAATAAAAAACAGGAAAAAATGTATATAACATGAACTCTACAGATAAAAAGCACCATACAGAAATGTTGCCCATTACACTTGCTATAATGGGAAAAAGGGGGAAGCACACCTATACTTTTCAAAGCTTATCAAAAAGTTTCCAACTAGAAAACCAGGGTTATTTGTGGGGCCACATACGGCAGGTATTTGAGGGCAAATCTAGCGTCTGAATTTGGAGCGACTGGAGTGCTTCCCTTTACTGGACCTGACCTCTCATCTTGGGAGGGACTGAGGTTTTTGCCCAGATTAACTTTATGAAGTGATTTTAGGAAATTAGTAGGTCTTAATAGTATTATAAAAAGCTCAGCTCTAACAGAGGCAAAGAATGAAGGAATGAAGTAATTTCTGTGAGATTTAACTTTCAAGACTATACATGCTCAAAAACTACCTGCTTAAAAAGGTCAAACTTCTTCAACACTGATTTACGTCTGGAATTTGCATTCCAAGACACTTGAAGTTACCTGAAGTACATGATGTTCTTAAATAGCCTTGCAGAAAGTGGTGGTTGAATAATCTTAACCAAAAAATTTCACTCCCTTACTAGAGGGGTCAAGCAGGGAGAGGAGGCATTGGAGGAAGGTGGTCAAAAGGTACAAACTTCTGGTTATGAGATAAAGAGGCACTAAGGAAGCAATTACAACATGATGACAATATTTAACACTGCTATAGGATATATATGACGGTTGTTAAGAGAACAGATCCTAAGAATTCTCATCACAAGAACATTTTTTCTTTTGTATCTACCATATGAGATGATAGATACTAACTTATTGTATTGTGGTAATCATTTCACAACATATGGAAGTCAAATCATTATGTTGTATACCTTAAACTTACATGGTGCTATATGTCAATTATTTTAATAAACTGAGGGGAAACTACTGAAATTGAATGAAAAATGAAACAAAACTTCTAAAGGGTACCTAAGGGTATTTCAGGTTTAGAAGTCCAAACACTTCTATGATTGTACACCACCTTGCTTTTATCCCTACATCAAAAAAAAAAGGAGCAGTTTCTGCATTCTCACCCCAAAATTAGAGGAAGCTGACCAACAGTAAGACAGTGAAGCCTGCTCAGCTGCATTAAGGAGGCCCTGGGACCTTCCAGCAGTCTTAAACGTGCCTCTGGGCAGCACAGTCCACTTTGAGACTCCCAGTTACCCCTGGAGTGCATGTGATTGCACAGTATAAAAAAGCTTCATCTATGAAGTACCAACTCATGTTCCATGGAGGCTGCCACGGTCATTGACTGCAAATGGACAGCAATTCATTAGAAGTAACGTCTTTGATGGGGATGGATATATATGGCCTTCAAAGCTGATTCCAGCATTCCTTATTTACTGTTTGTTAAAGAGCATGTTCAAAATCTAAATAATCAAAGGTGTGATCTACATGAATTTGTGACTAGGGGCAGGGACTCAATGGCCAGTGGAGGGAGCAAAAATTAATAAATCATGTTCCATTGACAAGGCTGAGTTTCTGAGGCAAGATACAAGAAGGAAATGGAACATGAAGTTTAAATGCTTCATTTTTCTAAATCGAACCTCTCTGCTTTTCATTTGAAATACAGAAAGAATTCAACAACTTGCTAGTCATTCTTTCCAGTGATCCACAATCATTAGCCAGTAATATAGATCATCCAACTGATGCTGTTTGATAACTCCAATGTGGCTTTAGAACGGATTACTATTTCTCAGTCCCTGTTTTGAACTAACCTATAAATTTATCCAACATGGATAAGAATACAAACATTTCCCTTTACATGGCAATTGTACAGTTGTGGCCTTTATTAACTACAGGGAGAGGCAGGAGAAAATGAGGTTGAAAGCTAATGAAGCAAAATCAAACTCTAGGTGTCAGTTTTATATCTTTCCAAAATCTCCAGAGGAACATAAAACATCTGCATTTTGCCTGGTGTTAAGTAAATTGATGCAAAACCACCCCGATTTACATAATTTCCTCCAGAAACCACAAATTGCTCACTGACAGCCAAAGAACGCAGAAACTGAATTGCTTTGTTGAAACCTGGAACTAGTTGTATTTTGAGTTCTTCACTCTTCTATAAAGCACTTTCAACAGCAATGCTATTGTCATAACCACATATACAGCCAAATCTCCAAGTAAACAGACAACCATACAGAAACACCACATCTAGATCCTGTATACTCTTTCATACATGATGGAATATTAGAAATCTGCTTGCAAAATAAGAAAACTGCAGTTGAGAAATGTTAAACAGCTCATCAGGTAGAGAAGCCAGGGCTGGACTCATACATCCCCATTTGTCCAGTGCCTTCAGTCCAGTGCTTGGAATTGCTTCCAAGGCATACATAGCTTTCTAAAGTAAAATACACAAACCCTGAGAAATCATGGTGACAGAGATTTCCACTTGGTTGGAGTAGAAAATTGTTAGAATAATGAAAATGAAGTGAGCCTTAATGTGATGGGAAAGTTAAGGAACAGAATAATTACCAAACAAGAAACAAATATTTTGTGGCAATCTGAGTGATTAGGTGCAGTGTACTTTAAATCTGTCACCATCAGTGTGTTATGAACATATTAAGAAAATTTACTTTATAATAAGGTGCCACATCAATAGTTAATAAGGCCCAAGACAATTAGAAAAATCAACTTTGGAATCCTCAGTATATGGAGATCTGTTTATAAGTCAAGAAGACAAAACAAAGAATCAAAAGGCAGAAAGCAAGACAGGGTATGACCTCTAAAAGAACTATGAAAACACAACCTGCCTATTCCTGGAATAGCTCACGGTTTCCCAGCTGGCGGGAATGTTGGGGTGGAGTATTGGGTGGCACAGGCAGGAAGCGAGAGGACAGCTCCTATTTCTGCCTGGGTAGCATCTCTGATCCTTCCTTCCTCAGTTCCAGATGGGAGGATGGGAAGTCTGGCTAAATGTAGCTTTGTGGCCAGGCACCTCTGCCAAGAGCAGAGGCTAAGCGATGCCAGTGCCCGGCAGCAGTGTGGGCCTCTCCAAACAAGTCAATGAAAAGGGGTAGTAGCAAGTGGAAATAAAATGCAGCATGTTTTGTGTAAATATGTATGAGGTCTGTCCAGAAGGTATCCAGCCATATAATATGAAAAATAAAGGCATTTACTGAAGAAGATACAAGATACAAGAAACACTGTACATAGGACAATGATGCCTCAGTCCCCTTCAGAGTAGGCACCTTGGGACCTCACAGTTTTTCCAATTACCATCAGCTTGCCCTGTCACATTTTCTTGAATCTCATGGATGGTCTGAAATCTCTTCCCTTTCAAGGGTGATTTTAGTTTCGAGGAAAAGTCAGAAGTTACAGGGTGCCAAATCTGAGCTGTCAGGAGGCTGAGTCACCTGAGTTATCTGACGTTTCACCAAAATACTCTGCACGACATGTGATGCGTGAATGGCACACTGTCATGACGAAGCTGCCAATCACCAGTTGCCTATAGCTGCAGCCTTCTTAATCATCCAAATAGTTTCCACAGAAAAATGTTCAAGCTTAATGCAAAATTTGGTGCACATTCATTGCTACTTGCTCAGTCATTTTGAATGTGACAGCCACACAGTTGACATGCTCACCCAATGGCATCTACTGCCCCCACTGACTAGTACAGTGAAGTCATCATTGTTCACACATGTGCATTCCAATCCACTCTCCTTGGCTGACAGGTTACACTGATGTTGTGCAAACCATTCTCATTATACTAACAATGGCTGGACTTTTTCTGGACAGACTCTGTATATTTAATCCCATGAATATTGAATCAAAACATCTCACATACGCTCAACCAAATGGAATAAACGCTGACCACAGGGTCCCTGCACTAGGGCACAAGATCTGCTAAATGGTATTCAATATGTCAAGGGAACAGCCTACTCAGCATACACATACGTCTTCTAAGTAGAGGAGTTCAACCTTTCACCATCTTTCAGCCACACTGGAAGAAGAGTTGTCTTGGGCCACACATTAAATACACACACACTAAAAAAAACCCTGATGAGCCAGAAAAGAGGTTTTAAGTAAATCTACAATTTTGTACTGGGTAACAGTCAAAGCCATCCCAGGCTACGGGTTGGACAACCCTGTAGGGATACATTGGGGGGTCCTGGGTATAGGTGGGAATAGCTTCCTGTTGTTTTGCTGAGCTGATTTGAAGGAAAATTCCAAAGTGAGTCATCAGAGAAACAAGAAGCTGGGAACCCTTGATAAGAAAGCGAGAATGAAAAAATGTTCAACCTCACTAGCCATGAGACAGATACAAATTAAAACCACAATGAAATATCACCTCACACTTGTCAGGATGGCTATCATTAATAAATCAACAAACAACAAGTGTTGGAGAGGATGTGGAGAAAAGGGAACCCTAGTTCACTGCTGGTGGGGATGCAGACTGGTGCAGCCACTGTGGAAAACAGTTTGGAATTTGCTGAAAAAACTAAAAATGGAACTGCCTTTTGACCCAGTGATTCCATTGCTAGGAATATACCCTAAGAATCCTAAAATACCAATTCAGAAGAACCTAGGCACCCCAATGTTCATAGCAGCACAATTTATAATAGGCAATTGCTGGAAACAGCCTAAGTGCCCATCAGTAGATTAATGGATTAAAAAACTGTGGTACATTTACACAATGGAACTGTGTAAATCAGAAAGAAGAGAAATCACTATCTTTGCAACAGCATGGATAGAACTAGAGACTACTATGTTAAATGAAATAGGCCAGTTGGTGATAGAGAAATACCATATGATTCCACTTATAAGAAGAATCTAATGAACAAAATAAATCAACGAGCAAAAACAGACCCAGAGATGTGGAAACAGGGAACAGGCTGATAATTGCCAGAGCAAAGGGGTAGGGGGCAATGGTGGAAAGAAGGGGAAGGGACTAGTCAAAGAACATGTATGAATGATCCGTGGACATGGACAACAGGGTGGGGATTGACTGTGGAAGTGGGGGGTGGGCTAGTAGGAAGAGGGCACAGGGAGAAAATTGGGATGATTGTAACAGAATAAATAAGAGTAAATGAATAAATAAATAAATTGGAAAAAAATTTTGAAAAGGGAGAATGCTCCTTAGGAGAAAGAACACTGAGATTATCTAAGTAAGGGTCAGAAAGGCAAAAACCTTTTTCACATAAAATTTCCCAGAAGCTCTTTGGAATTTTTATAAGTAATCCATTACCAGATGTAACTGTTAAAGAACAGCAAATGCATTTTCCTCGAATAAATATAGTGACAAATACTTTAATTTCACAAAGACTTGCTTTAAAAACTAATCAAGTTTTCCATTTGTCCCTAAAAATCCTCTATCGGTGCAGTTCTTCCCACTTTGAGCTGACCTGTCGCCCCTGCATTCCTCTACCTGTTTGTGGCAAAACAAAGACAGTGGGTTCTCTGACAAGAGACATTTGGACCATCTGAGACTCTGGAAAAATAAAACACACACAAGGAACCATCCATCTTTGAACTGGTTTTTACAACTTTGCCATCTGCATTATTAATGGTAAAGATCCATCTGGCCCTTTGTAATTTAAAGGCACTTTATTTTACTGCAACAGAGAAGCTTGGGACCATTTTCTATGTTGGCAGTATAAATGCAGAATTCATATATCATGCCCAGAGAACAAAGAATCTGCGAGCAGGGCACACCCCCCACAGCACCGTCTCAACAGCAGTCTTCCGTCCTGTTTTCTTCATTTCACCGAACACATATGTAGTGATTGCTGTGTGCCAGGAGTGATTTTAAGTGCTTTAGAGACAATCATTTAAGCATCGCTATGGTTATACCTATTGGGTATACCTATGAGTCGCGCCCTATTTCAGGTCCAGTTTAGAAATGAGGAAATTGAAGCGCAGAGAGACCGAATGACTTGCTCAAGGTCACATAGTTAGTAGCAGAACTCACTCGAACCCAGACAGTCACGCTCCAGAGTCCTGTCCCCCTCCAATATTCTGCCCCACAAACTGTCCCCAGATCTAAACAAAGATAAATTGTGATTTATGCAGATCATCTAACACATGTTTATGGCATTGCCGTTTCAATAATTAACTCATGCCATGATGCAGCTCTCTCAGATTCTTAAGGAATAACAAGAAGGAAAAGGTAAATACTACCGAATACTATATTTGATCACTTTAAATCTTTTGGAAACAAAATGAAGGTATAGAAAATAACAAAATAGCACCCTGTATTTGTTGGGAAAGCTACTGTGCAAAAAGCAACCCTTAGCAGGTTTAAATTCTGTAATGCCACTGAAACTTTGAAAGGCCTTTACATTCAGAATCTCCAAGCTGGTGTATGTTAGAGAACATTTAACGCCATGGCAAAGAGACACAGCACAGCTCCTCAAGGTTCTTTCTGGGGACTGTCTCTAACAGGTAAAGAGCATTCTCCGTGGAATTCCTAGCACATCTGGCAGAGAGCCGCGTACTGCTCTGCCCCTGCCCACTGCTCTGGCACTCCGCCTTCGGGGCAGGTGCACACCACAGTGCTCAGGGCTGTCTGCCAGCGCAGCCTTGTCCTGGCAGAGGTTGGGGGACTGTACCCACCCCAAAGCACTTCATCACTTCCTTTGAGAGCGTCCTGAAAAGGCAGCAAAGGAGGAGGAAGCTATCTCCATTCCGGCAAAGAAACTAGTCATTTTTCATTTGGGGAAGATGACTGTGTTGGGCCAAGAAAAGGGTCCTCTCTTTCCCCTTTGATTTTCAAAGCCTGATTGCGCTTCAAAGTCTACACCTGCGGCCTCCAGCTGTGCAAATATTTCTGAGGTAAAACTGGCAGAAGACTACATCCCACCAGGTACCATTCTTCCTTTTGACCATCTTCCCTTCAAAAGTGTTGAGTCAACTAAGTAGTGTGTGTGTATGCGTGTGTGTGCCCACTGGGTGGGTGGTAGTGGTGGGTCGGGGGTGGGGTGCACAGCAGCTTTGCCTACTTCTCTTGTTTACTAGAAATTGGAGTTGCCACCATCTCCCTTTACAATGGAATGCAATGGCATAGCTGTGCAAAAAGCCAGGCCCAATGGCTTGCAGGTAGCAAGCAGCCCAACGGTAGTCCCCTTTACCACTCCATCCCTAACCACAGATGTCAGCCTGCACCTGGAATTACAAAGTCAGCCTGTAACTGTCCCTCTGTCCCTCTCCTTCCTTCAGAAAGTTCAGAATCCACATCACATGCAATTCTCAAAGACTGAAATAGCTGAGGGAACTCCTAACTTTTGGGAACTTAAATTTACTCTATTCCTCTCACTACCAACACATCTCTAAGGCAGGCTCCTTCCCTTCCAGCCACAGCTTTGTTAACTACAGTTCTCTATTCTTCTAAGACCCCTTCTTACTGGTAGTAAAACACTTGCATATAGAGAACCCACTTTCATTCCCATCATCTCAACAGACTTGCCCATCTAGTACTCTAAAGATGCTCCTGAAATTTACTTAGTTATTTGTGGCAGGGGTTGTTTTTTGTTTTTGTTTTTGTTTTTTTGGTAGGAGGAGTGAGGTAAAATTGAGATCCAAATAAAATTCTGGAAACAAACTTCTCTGATGTAGCTTTGATTTTCACCATAAAAGGTATCCATTTGTGATCATGGAAAAGGTAAAAAATCGGTGTTCTAACTTGACACTTATTATATAATTAATTATAGAACTTAAAAATGTGTATTTTTCGGAGGTGTCATTTGATTATACTGGGTGGTCCCTTTAGAACACAGTCAATACAACCGCACTTCCAAAAAAATTTACAAATAGGCCTCTTTACACAACAGCCATGGTAAGGATTTTATAAGTGCTGTAAGGTTCAGAGTGTACTTAGTGTAAATACAGTCTAGACTCATTATCTTACCCCCATCTCAGAGCCTGGAGCAAAGAAAAGAGTGAGCATGTTGAGAAAACAGAAGCTGGAGATACTGGGGAAAGATGCTGAAATGAGCACCCCGTGAGTAACAAAACCGGCTCCTTACCACATGCAGGTGGCTCACTTTGGAAAGAGGGAGGATAAGGAGCTGGAAACTGTACCTGAAAACTCCCATATCAGAGCCACACCATCAAGCCATGTTGGTCATGAGCCCTCCGGTGTGCAGAGTGAAGCCCTGAATGAGGGTGGAGAGCCCACCTCCCAGGGAGCTGCAGTCCCCAGGGTGATGATACTCACGCTGACACTGTCCCCAGGACCGGCGGGCCCAGCCCCAGCAGCAGTCAATCCTCCCACCATAACGACACAGGCCAACTGATGACACTATTTGCCTGGGCCACCTATCAAACAAAAAGATGCAACATAAATAAAAACACTTTTGAAAGTAAAAGTAATTTCCTCTTTGTTACTATTTTAGAAAAAAATTAAATCACATCCAATTTTCTATGAAGTCTTTCATGCCTGCACAAATTTAAGGATAAAACACCTTCGGGGAAATAGTTCTGCTTTGATCTAATTTCAGGTTTCAGACAATTAAACACACACACAACACACGGGAGCAGGGCAAAAAAAAAAAAAAATAGCGTACACTCGAACCAAGATTCTCAAGGCTGCCACTCACAGAGTTGTTTCTGAAGCTTGAGATAAAACAGATTCCTCAAAGACCCACACCTACTGGGGAGGGGAGGCACGGTTTTGACCCATTCATCATAAACTGAAAAGTAGTAAGACATGTCACAGCAGAAAGAAAAAAAATTCTGCCTTACATAAAAGGTACATGTGGGAAGGGGTGGTAAGGGGGGAGTTTCCTCAAAATCAAATGAAACAGAACTCTTTTTGAGATACGACTCTTTGGCAGAAAAAAAAACGTACTAGAAAAAGAAGTCTAAGTAAAACCCAGGGAGTCTAAAGCATAGCTAACATCTCAAGTGTTCTTGTGGTTTGAAACTTTCCTGGATCAACAATTCATGTTATCTTCCTCTGCAATGTAAATAAGGACTAAAGAAAGTATTCGATTTCAGGGTTCTGATTCATCCACCAGATTCCGCTTTGGTACCTTATTTGGTGAACTGCTTCCTTGTCTAGACACCTAAATGACCCCCCCTCAGAGGATCAATATTTTCACTGGCTGTTTTAGACATCTTTTTAAAGCTACATTCAAATCTTACGCTTAATCACGTGATGCATTTCTTGCTGCAAATCTGCGTGTGCAAAAAATGCACAACATACTTGAATGTGGGAAATAACTGCTTCAAAAAGTAATACAGCCTTTGGCCGCTACACCCAGTCTCCACCAACCATTTATTTTCTTTTATCTCCCCTCTCCCATGCCCGCGAGCCCAAAGAACAAAATAACCCGAACTTTCCATTTCCTCCGACCAGGTGGTAAACAAGCCGTTGCGCTCCACTGGCTCCCTTCCGCTCCCCTCCAGGTACAATAAAGATAATCAATCAATCGTGGAATTGATTCGTTCCAGGATTGCCAATAAAACAGGTGCGGCAGTCTTTAGGGCGCGGCAGGGAGATAATTGGCGAGTAGGGGTCGCTGGAGGGGAGCAGCTGGATGGTGGTGCGACCCAGGTGAGGACTCCTCCTGGCGCCTCCTGCCCAGGGCGCCGGCAGCAGCGATCTGCGCTCAGGGCGAGTCTAGTGTGTAACTGCGTGGAGGTGGAGTAACCGAGCACGCCC
>PVKM010003517.1:0-57182 GCA_004027735.1 Carollia perspicillata | reverse complement strand
ACAAAAGTCCACTCCCTTTTCCTACTGCTGAGGTTCTTTCATTGATGTGCCATGGTGCATTTCAGAGCCACAGGGCTGCTGCGTGGCACACACTGGGCCTCTGGTGGAAAGCATGTCCCGTTGAATGGGGCTGAAGGGATGGGGCTCTGTAGCACTCACTGCAGCATCTGAGCTGGTGCTTAAAGTTTTCTATCAAGACTGTCATAAAGTTAGCATTACGACATCCTCCCAAGACGTACTGTTGGAAATAGCATAGACTCTCGGCTGTGCTGTCCTACGTAGTGGTGGTCAGTGTCTACATAACACCACCCAGCACTTAAAATGTGCCCAGTTTCAATTGAGCCGTGTTGTAAATGAAAAATACACACAAGATTTGAGACTCCGTATAACAATGAAAAGAAAGAAAAATAGCTCCCTTTTATATTGATTACAAGTTGAAATGATAACACTTAGTATACATTGGGTTAAATAAAATACATTATTAAAAGTAATTTCATCTGTTTCTTTTGCCTCCCTCCCCTTCTTAAGTTGGCTTTCAGAAAATTTTAAATTTGTGTGGCTTGCATTGTAGTTACCAGATAGTCCTACTCTAGAAGTATATAGTTTGGTTTGGATTTCACCTCTGCTACTTCCAAGCTGAATGACTGGGTAAATTATTTAACTACTCCATGTCTTAGCTTCCCTATTTGAAAAACACAGACAATAATACAGATGCCATAAGGACTAAATGAGTTAACATTTGCAAAATGCTCAGGACCCAAAAGGCTCATGATAAACACTACGTTAAGTGTGTGGTAAATAAACTGCCTCATTTTTAGAGAGGAAAACGATTATTTTCAAGTCCTACTCTTTTTAAAAAAAATATTTTATCTACCTATTTTTAGAGAGAGGGGAAGGGAAGGAGAAACAGAGGGAGAGAAACATCAATGTGTGGTTGCCTCTCTCGTGCCCCCTACTGGGGACCTGAGCCACAACCCAGCCATGGGCCCTGACTGGGAATTGAACCAGTGACCCTTTGGTTTGTAGGCCACCACTCAATCCACTGAGCCACACCAGCCAGCGTTCAAATCCTACTCTTGATGACTTCTCTGACTTAGATTTTATTATCCAAATAGTGTAACTGTCCTCACTTCTGTGAATCCAAGGATGCAAGGTTGAAGAGCGTAGCTCTAGAGGCGCCAGCTGACACTGCTCTGCAATGTCTTCAGAGGCACACAAGAAAATCTCCAAGTTTGTTTATGAAAGTTGGCTCCTCTGAATAGCAAAATACTATGGGTATACAGGGCAGGGAAAGCCAAGGAGAGTGTATGTGGGCAGAAAAGTAGCAGGCTTCAGTGTGGGCAAGAGGAAGTTAGTGAACCAGGGAAAACCATCCAAGGTATATGGACAGAAACCTTGACCCCAGCTCTCACTTACCAGCCTGGAACCTGACCTAGGACTATTTCTGGGGTTGTGAATCATCACATAATCTACCCACAAGGTGTTTATTGAGTAACTGGTGGTCTTCTACCAGTTCAGGTGTTGAGACTTTCCATGCTCCCTCAGAGGCATCTTGAGAACAAAATTGAAACCATTATCCACGCTTAGCCCCCAAAAGCTTTATTTCCTTGAATATTTTGTATGATTCAAGTCACTCTAAAATTTGAGAAGATCCAGGGCTGGTTAAATATAAATACTGAGGTGTAATTTTGGTTATATTTGTCCCACAGGTCATGGGAATAATATTTCTGTAGTTTTAGGCATCAAAACTAGAGTATTTGGGTTTTGTTTTTTTTATGGTTATGATGTGATTGTTTTGGATGGTTATGATGTGATTGTGCAGATATATTGCCATTTTTCCTTTGAAACGGTAAATAGGAAAATATTTTGCCATTTTAGAAATATGGAATTATTAAGATTATTATTAGGATCAAATCATTAAGCACGTAGCTATTCATCAAACTCATTCTGCTAGCTTCTTTTAGGTACACAGTAGGTGCTCAATATATGCTGGTTGAGTAAATTAATGAATGGGTTGTTTTGATAAAAATGATTTTGGTTGGACATGGTCTTTGCCTGAAAATATTAGAAATGTAAAATTAGAATAGAGAAATGCAAAGGAAAAAGCAGAAAATGGCACAAAGATTTGTAAAGTATGTATCATATAAAGAAATTACTTTTTTTTTAAAAAAGCACTCACATTAAGTCTAAGTCCAGAGAAAGTGCAAACTGTATAATGATAAGTTCTGGATGAACCCCTGGAACAGACAGGGTCCAAGTCAGGGCAAATTGTTAGCTTCCCTCCAACTCCTTCTTGGAGGGGTTGGGATTTTAGGAGCATCTTAAATAAACATCCAGTTCACATCGTTTTAATTTCTGATCTGATGAGTTATTTGGGTCAGGTTGTCTTGCCACCAGCTTTTTTCTTTGGTTATACACCTTCCTCTTCTTTCACTGGCTCCTCATCAGATTTAAGTCCCCCGTTTTCACTCCAACACCTGTGTTCGGTGTCGGCTGTCCTTGCACTGTGCCCTGCTCTCTATTTTGACGTTAGGATGACCAGTTCTCTATCATTCAGTGGCCATGCAGATTTCATATGTGTTAACATGTGGTAATAACCACACATGACGTTTACATAGTACCATATCGCAGAAGAGACCAAGTAGTTTACAGACAGCATCTGGCTAATCTTCCATCTATCGGTGTAGAATAAATGGGACACAGCTCTTATTATCCCTCTCGTACCCACGAAGAAATGGGAGTACAAGGAGATTAAATGGTTGACTTCATTTTACAAGTACACAGCGGGCTCCAAGAGGAGCCACGAGCATTCTTGGTTCAATTGTTAGGTTCTTCTAACTTTCTAGGTGAACGGAAACATCAGAGTTTCAGATGTTTTTTCTCCCCCATTAGATTTATACTGAATTTTTCTGTAGTATTTGGCCTGTTGCCTTAGGTGGTGTGTGTTTTTTGGTGGGGTTGTTTATAGTATGGGCTTGGACTTGAATACTGTTGAGACATGAGCAAGTCGCCTGTCAAAAGAGAGTAAATGGCTAAAAGCTTGCTTGGGGTTTGGGGAGGTCTTCGGAAAAAAAGAAGGATCCTTAATCAGAAAGTGATTGAATGGAGAGACAGGAGTGAATGGAATAGTGTCCCATGCATGGTTCCTTAAACCTTCATGCTTCTTGGACTGGGAGTAGCACTTTGGGGTGGATTTCAATGGGTGAATTCCCACATGGCTGAGATATTTAGTAGAAAACTGTGTTACCGGGATTTCTGTTGGCAATTGTCAGCTGCTTATCAAACTAGCTTGTTCGCTATAACTGCTAAATAATGTTTTTCGAGAAAACCAGGGCCTGCTTTGCCTGGGGACTTTTAAAATCATGCTCAAAGTTGAAGGAGCTTTATCTTGAAATATTTTATTGGCCGTTCAGAAACTCCCTTATGCAAGAATGATGAAGCCCAGGTATGTGTAGTGTAAGGTGTGGTGTTCATACAGTTGCCAAGTGAGACTTGCTTTTTGTTTTTTGTAAGTTTTGTTGAGACTTGGGCAATCATGATTTGGTTTTTTTCCAGGCTGATCTACAATGTGCTCCCTAAATAATTTTGTAAGCTGTTGGGGCTGTGTCAGTCACTTCACTGGGGCTGTGTAGACCGGACAAGACTTTTGGACTAAGCCTTCTCTCTCAAGTTCACAGGGCATAGTAATCTACCCCAAAAGGTCTGTGGAGATGGCACTCCGTGTTTGCCCTCTCTAAAACGGGGAGCTGAATTTTCCAAACCTGGTGTGAGTTGTTACACATTTGGGTTTCTGTCAGCTGGATTTCAGATAACCAATTGATTATCAAGCAACATAAAGAAAAGGTGAACCCAAGCTAGGGAGAAAGTGAGGGTGTCAGGCTGGCCGTACAGACCCCCTGTGCAAGGCTACCAACTGAAGGAAACAACTGTGGCGGCTCTGCCCCTGGGAGTTGCTTAGGCTTCAGGGCCTCCATTTCTTCTTTGATAAAATGTGGATTCCTGTCCTACTTACTGAGCAGGAAGGTGAGGATTACGATGATATAGTGTATGTGAAATCCTTCGACTGGTAAAGATCTATGGAGATCACTGGAGAGATGTATAATGTGGAGATAAAGACACCCAATTTGTAGGGTTGTCTCAAAAACTAGATGACATAACTTACGTGACACTCCCAGTACATTGCTTTACACATGGGAAGAAACAAAATATAGTTTCCTGTCCCTCTCCCTTTGGGTCTCTACCCAAAGTCTCCCTTGGGTAGAGTCTTTTTTCTACCCAAGACTCTGATGGGATCCTACTCATCCTCATTCCCCCAACCTCTTGACCTATAAGAGAAGTTTAAGTCTTCAGTTAGTTCTCTGTCTTAGGTTGTTCCCCATGTGGGTGCATTTCCTTTGGCTGGCCACATTGGGTTAGGCCCTCACTCTTTTTGAAGGATCTTCATGTCTTCAGTTCCGTGCCCCTGAACCTCCCATCCCAGAGTTCCTGCACCAGACGCCAGCCTCTCCTGCAGTCTCCACAGCACTGACTGATGGATCCGTCCTGCTGCTACAATTCCACAGGCATACAGATGTTTTAAAACACCTGCGTGTGGCCCTTACTTTATCCTGCATAATTTATATTTATCTCTCATTTTATATTGTAAAATCCATGATGGCAGGCACTATATTTATTTAGTTTTGAATACTATACACTATCCCGCTCTGTTTCTGGCACATGTAATAGAAGTGAATAATGAGTAAATGAAACTGTCTCTCTGCAGTTGCTTATAGATATACCACTTTCCAGGATATTCTGCTAAAACCAGTCATAGACTCTATTTATGTTTTTCAGTTGTGTAGTCTATTGGCAGAGTAGCAAGCGTCCAATTACAATTATCTCTTGAAACAGTAACGTTCTGATTGCCTGACATTTTGATATTACCCTATCACTTCTGGTCCAATGACTCATTATGCCTTTGTCTCTACAGTGCCAAAATAGTTAGTCTACTTAGTTTCATTAATTAAAAAAAATTATTCCATTTGGCCAACTCAGGTGAGTCAACTAGTTGTTTGGATGTAGGTAGATAAAACAAACTGGTTGACTGAGTTTTTTATTTTTGAACTGGTTGTTCGCATCACTGCACAGGAAGGTTCTACGGGACTCTAAGTGGCACCAGAAAGGCTAGAGCTACCTGGTGGTCAGAAGGCAGGATCAGAACAAAGAAATCCTGACCTTGAATTACACATTCAACTCAGCTACTCTGGCCTTAGGCAAGTTACGCAAATTTCCCTGTCCAGTATTTCCTGAAATAAAAAAAAATGGAGGTAGTGGATGGGATAACAGTGATAATTCTGAGAATCTGTGCCCTATTGTGGGTATAGCGTGTACCTGTTGCTCAGGGATATGGTCAAATACTTTGAAATGCTTGAGTGCCTCGGGAGTGAGCAGTGTTCTGTTCCCCTTTCCCCTAGACTTGCTCTGTCTCTTCCTCTCCACCGTCATTTCCCCTGGGCTCCAAACCACCGAGACACGTAATGCACCGAGAAATAAACTGTACTTGAAAGGTAATGTATGAAAAAGAGTGGTATTATGCCTTTCCTTAGTAAACTAAAGAAAAATACTTATTTGTTTTTTAAAAAATCAGCATTAAAAGTTTTTATTTGGAATTTAAGTCACAATTTATACAAGTTATTTACAAGGCATGAAAATGGAAAACAGCACAAAATATAAATGAAGTATAAGCTAAGACCACAGTATGTCATGTTTATTCGAAAGCTTTTCTCTCAAGTTTATTGAGGAACAGTTGACATACATCACTGTACACGTTTGAGGTATACTGCATGATAGTTTTGATTGAGATATATTGTGAAATGATTACCAAAATATGTTCAGTTAACGTGTAGATACAATAAAAACAAAGAAGGAAAGAAAAAGGAAAAACATTTTCTTGTTGTGATGAGAACTCGGGGTTTAATCCGTTAATTTTTAGATATATCCTACGGCAGTGTTAACCACAGTCGCCATGTTGTATCTCGCACTCCTCGTACGTATTTATCTTATAACTGCAAGTTTTTGTCTTTTGACCACCTTCCTCCCATTTCTTCGCCTCTGGTAACCACATGTCTGATCTCTTTTTTCATGAATTGTTTTTTACCCCTTCCCTCCCTCTGTCCCTCCTTCCCTCCCTTCCCCCTTTCCTTCCTCCCTCCCTTCCTTCCTTCTTTCTTTTCTTTCTAAGATTCTGCATGTAAGTGAGGTCATATGGTATTTGTCTTTTTCTGTCTGATTTATTTCACTTACCATAATGCCTTTGAGGCCCATCCATATTGTCAAAAATAGTAGAATTTCCTCATTTTTTATATTCATTCAGTCATTGATAAACAGTTTGTTTTCATGTCTTGGCCATTATAAATAATGCAGCTATAAGGCTGTAAACATGGGGGTGTGGATACCTTTACAAGTTAGTGTTTTTGTGTTTTGGATGTATTCCTAGAAGTGGAATTGCTGGATCATATGGTAGTTCTATTTTCATTTTTTTGACAATCCTCCATAATGTGCTTGAAAGCTTTTGTTTTCAAATATTCCACCATTAGAACAAGTACACCAGGTTACTGTGCTCATAAAATGTAATTTCACATAATGATATTGCTGATGAAGACTCCATTTTGGATTTTCAGATATCTATTTAATGAAACAATGTTCATAGAGGACTGTCATTTAAAATTTCATAGTTAGTAGATAGATTGGGGAAAATGAAGGAAAAGAAGCAAATATTAAGATTAAGCAAAACTCTGACTCTTTGTGGATTTACGCTCTGAGTGTCCGTTTCTAAGAATAAACCACTCTAGAGGTTTGCTTCAACTTTTATTTCCCATCTCTTCCTTTTTCTTTTCATTGTATTTCTTCCCTTCTTTTATTCTACTCTTGCTCTCTTTTCTTTTCCCTTCTCTTGGGGGTAATTGGAGAGAGAGGATGTGGTCAGCATTAATGAGGCGAGAACCATTTCAGTTCCCGTTTTCCTCCACCTCAAACCCTTAGCAGATGTGAAGCTTAATCAGATCATCGCAGCCCAGACCACGAATGGAAACTCCAGAAACCGCAGTCCAGGGACATGAGGCCACAACCACACTCTCAGTGGCAGAATCATTCTAGAAAGCATTCTGACCATACATTTCAGTCACACTGGTTAGAAATTCATCTACACGGCAATGAAGAAGGCACACGAGAACTCGTTAATGTTTACAGGTCACATCAGTGCATGAACGAACTATCTATTTGATGGGAAAGCAGAGTCCTTCTAGGCCAGAACCTTAGCTCGCTGTCTAATCACAGCTGCACTCTGTTCACTCCTGTTCTTCTCTGAGCACCATGTTTGCATGACGTCATCCCAGAAGGGAAACTATCTTCTGGAAAGTGTTATCGGTCTTGTAAATAGTGGATTTCCTAGCTTCCCGTTCATAACGTGAGTGGTATCTTAGATCCTATAAGCTTGAAGAATATGATTATTAATATAATTGTATCCAAATCTCTCATTAATTAGAAGACAAGAAGATGACAAGGATGGAAAGCTGGGAAGTACACCCATGTAATAAACTAGCTCATAATTGAATCTGGGTCCAGTTTTACCTCTTCGGAGCCATGGAAATTTGTACTGGTGTCCAAGCTTAGGGGAGTTCACACTCATTTCCAAGAAGGAGAACTGCCTCCAATGTTACCAGGCCTAAAATCAAGAAATTAGTCTCAAACTTTCTCACAGAAATTCAACAGAATTTTTTTTTGTATTCACTGATTTGGGCATTGAAAACATGTGGCTTTGGATGAGAGAATTGAAGTGTAATCCATTCCTGAGAGGACTCAGGTGAGAGATGAAGAAACACAAACCAAGAGATTTTCTTTAGGATGACTTGCTTTTCATTACAAAGGCAATCTTGAACCTGATGGTTAGGCTCCTAATTTTGTAAAACAAGGAGCTTGCAGTAGATCAGGTTGTTTTCAGCTGTGGCTGGTGAATTTATTTTGATGCAACCAGCCTTAAAGTACTAGAAAAACATAGAATATAAAATATCAGAATGCATCACATGTCATAGAGGCATGCACACTTTCTTGAAATTTTTCATTCAGTATACCTATATGGGTGTTGGGTTGACATAAACTTTCTTACTACGGAAAGAGATTGCAGTCAGTGCAATAGATGATTGCTTTATTCTTACCTCAGAGCCACAATTAAGATAATTCCAGCTGGAGGAGGATACTTTGTCCTTGATTTATTTATTATAATATATTCCTTTGTACAGAAGGAAAAAAGAGCATTTTAAAATAACATTTTTCCTTTTTCCAAAAGAAATGCAGCTAATTTTAGATATCATAAAGGATACAGATAAACACAAAGAAAAATAAATTAAAATTTGTTCTTATTACTTAGAGATAAATATTCAATATTTTGATGTATATATATTTTTAATCTTTAGCTTGTATGTTTATGTTAAATGGGATTGTTACTACATATAATTTTATAACCTGCCCTTTTCAAATAACCACATAATACTATATTAACTGTTTTCTAAAATGCCATTTAAAATGGCAAAATTGCATTCAATTTAAGTACTTTTTAAAGCAAACCGACAAGTGGATAGATAAATCGTAGGCTGTTGAGGACACAGCATCAGCCGTCATGGCACCTGGTATTTGCAAATGAAAATGTCAAGACAGGTCTAAACTGGGTGCTCTTATGAGAGGGAAACATATTGGGAAAATGAAAATTCAAGGTACGCTTACTGAAGTGAAAGAGAGAACTTTCCCTCCAGCAACACAGGATCCAGAGGTGACGGGAAGTGCTAAGAAACTTATGCTGGACACCAAGTGGACTCCAGGATGTCACAATTTACTTCAATTGGGGTAATAATTTGCACTGTTATTGATAACTATATTATTTATCACACATTCATGCCCTACAGGGGTTTACAATTTTTCAAAATCGTGTTCAATAAATATTCTTGGCTGGACCTCATGATAGCGCTGTATGAAGAAGCAGAGTCATCCTTGTGATCTGTATTTTATAGACAAGCCACACTTCCTTCTCAAGAGATGAAGAGCCACAGAGCCTGTGCTGGGCTTGCCACCTTGTGTAGGAACATTTTCCTCTGTTTCTTACTTAGTGTGGTTCCTTTGTTCTGCTTAAGCGTGTGTGTCATATGGCACCTGGCTAGCCACACTACTCTGCCTGTCCCCTTCTGCAGCAGCACAAGGGGTGTGTGCCTGCTGGTTGCTGGAGGGGACCCCGGCCATGGGGGATGGATGCCCACTACTGAGGCTGACCTTGCTTGGTCTCTTCTCTATGTCAGCATAGCTTGTCCTGTCCTGCGCTTGGCTGCTCTGTGTTTCCTTGGTGACTCCGATACAAAGATACAGTGGGCAGGGGTGCTTGGACTTCTGTTCCTGGTGGCAGGCAACAGAGCCACTGTCAGGATAATAGCGATGCTGATAAGTTAACTGCACCTAGAATGCAAGGCCTCTAGTTCCTGGTGTGTTTTCACCATCATCTGTGAACTCAGGTGGGTGGGTCTTCATGATTGGATTGGCCTGCCGATGGGACTTAGTTGGAAGACACCATAAACTCTTATTGCTAGGAGCTTCTAATCTGAGACTAGGAAATGTTGTGATTCTCTCAAGAACAACCAGTGATGACTTCTTAGATGGCTTTTTAAATTGAGTGGAGGGCAACTAATTAATGCAATTTTCTTGTATAACTGGGGTGTTTGCTTTTAGGTTGAAACTTCCTTATAATGATGAGTGCTGAATCAACCAAACTCCTGTGGGAGGGACTCAGGCTGGCTATATCTTCTAAAGAATGTCACTTTCTAAAGGAGAAGGTGCTTCCACTTTAGCAGTTCCACAGCCCCATACATAGACTTCTGCTTATATAAGGACCTTCCTTAACACATCAATGGAAATGAACAGAATAATGAAACCCCATCAGAGGAGTCCTCTGTTTTTCTCAGGCTTACAACGTGCTGACTTGCTTTTCTTGGTTCTCAAACGATGCAATCCGATAGCTCAGCAACTTCCTGTTTGAGGGTTAATTATTTCTTTTTATGCCTATATTTAAGATGCTTAAATCTGTGATTCACTCCCTATCATTAGATGTAATGCTTAGAATATAGCCATGTATATCACATTAACTCTTCTCCTTTGATGCCTATTATTTTCCCCTCTGAGCAGCTGCCAGTGGACTCAGATCATGAAAACATGATGTTAAGTACAACTATCTCAAGGGCAACCTTAGCTTTGTGATTGCCATGGCTGTGAATCAAGAAGCCACAGCTGTGTCCCTGTGGCAAACTGACATGCTCCTCCCTGACCGGTACAAGCACAAACCTCTGGGACATGTGCACCTGTGTAGTTCGAAGGAGGCATCTTTTCTAGTTCCGTGGCCCCACCCCTTCGGCCTCTTTGCCCCTTGAGAGTGAAACCAAGAAATGACTTACGGAGTGGGAGAGCTGTCAGCGAGAGGGTGGAGAATGGAAAATAAGACCTCACACATGTGAGGGAAGGGTGGGGAATAGTTTGAAGTTCACTTGAGGTGGCAAAAACAGTCTTCCTCCTCTCCCCTTCTCTGGCTCTGTTTAAATAAGTTAAAGCTTCAACAAATTCTGAGAAGTAAGCCCACTTTTCTTTCATCAGTGCTTCTCACTCAAGAATAAGTGCTTAATTGGAATTGAGAAGGGGCCTTCTCTCTTCCCCAGCAGATACACCCTGATGAGGAAAGGAATTCAGAGAGAAGAAAGGGAAAGAACCATGAACCAGGAGTAGGAAAAAATGAGGAAGTGAGAAAGAGGAGGACAAAACAGAGCCAGAGGAGGAGTCAACAAGTCTCGAATGGGACAACTGGCTTTGTCAACATTGCCAACAGTTTAATGGCTGTCACTTGAGTGCATGGGACTTCCTCTTTCTCTAGACACACCGAGCTGGTGTTTCACTGCTAACAATAAGTTAATTGAATAGCCTGTCAACAGATGGGCCCACTGTGGCTCTGAGCTTTGGACTTTCGTTATGTTTCTATGCGAGAGAGTCTGAAATAGCACCCATCTTTTATTTTATTTAAATATATTTTACTGATTATGCTATTACAGTTGTTGCAATTTTCCCCCTTTGCCCCCTCCACCTGGTACCCCCATTCCCTCCAGCAATTCTCCCCCCAACCTTAGTTCATGTCCATGGGTCATGCACATAAGTTCTTTGGCTTCTCCATTTCCTATGTATTCCTAACACCCCCCTGTCTATTTTGCAGCTATCAATTGTGCTTCTTAATTCTTGCACGTTTTCCCCCATTCGCTCCATTCCTCCTCCCAGCTGATAACCATCCAAAGGATCTCCGTATCTATGATTCTGTTTCTGTTCTGCTTATTTGCTTAGTTTGTTTTTTAGGTTCAGTTGTTGATAGTTGTGAATTTGTTGCCATTTTAATGCTCATAGTTTCAATCTTCTTTTTTCTTAAATAAGTCCCTTTAACATTTCATGTAATAATGACTTGGTGATGATGAACTTCTTTAGCTGTGCCTTGTCTGGGAAGCACTTTATCTGCCCTTCAATTATAGATGATAGCTTTGTTGGATAGAATAATCTAGGTTGTAGGTCCTTTCTTTTCATTACTTTCAATATGTCTTCTAGCCTGCAAAGTGTCTTTTAAGAAATCAGCTGACAGTTTTATGGAAACTCCTTTGTAGGTAACTCTCTGATTTTCTCTTGCTGCTTTTAAGATTATCTCTTTATGTTTAACCTCTGACTTTTTAATTATGATGTGTCTTGGTGTGGTCCTCTTTGGGTCCAAATTGTTTGAGACTCTGTATGCTTCCTGTAATTGTATGTCTATCTCCTTCACCAAATTAGGGAAATTTTCTTTCATTACTTTTTCAAATAAGTTTTCAATTTATTGCTCTTCTTCTTCTGGCATGCCTATGATTCAGCTGTTGGTACATTTGGAGATGTCCCAGAGGCTCCTTATTCTATCTTCATTTTTCAAATTGCTTTTTTCTTCTTGCTGTCCTGATTGAATGCTTATTTCTTCTTTATGTTCCAAATCATTGATTTGAAATTTGGATTCATCCCCTCCACCATTGGTTCCCTGTAGATTTTTCTTTATTTGACTTAATGTAAACTTCATTTCTGCCTGGGTCTTTTTTATGCTATTACGGTACTCAATATGTTCTTTGAGCATCCTGATCACCAGTGCTTTGAACTTTGCATCTGATAGGTTGGTTATCTCCATTTTGTTTAATTCTTTTTCTGGAGTTTATTTCTGTTCTTTCAAATGGGCCATATTTATTTGTCTCCTCAGTTTGTCCATCTCTTTGTGTTTGTTTCTGTGTGTAAAGAAGAGCTGCTTTGACTCCCTGTCTTAGTAGCATGGCCTATTTTAGAAAAGTCACCTGTAAAATGTGTGAGGCAGAATCTTAGGTAATTGCCAGGGCAACCCGCTTCACCACTTTGTGGCTCTGTGTCGGGGGAGGGCTGGTAGAGGGAACAATGCCACTGCCTGGCTTCTGCTGACCTCCCAGGCACTTGCCCTGTTTCCAGGCACCTCACCTTCTCCTCACATGCAACTGATGCCCCTCTAGCCATTGCTCTGGTGCTGAATCCAGAGAGTATTGGTCTGTACAAGTTCTAAGTCTGTTTCATACCCTTTGAGAGGAGTCTCCTGAAAATCCAGCAGTCACCTCCACTGCCCCAACCCCCACTGGCTTCCACAGCCAGAAGTTAGGGGGATTTATCTTCCTGGTGCTGGAACTCTGACTCTGTGGTCTGGTGTGGGGCAGGGATCCCTTGTCCCCAAGGTATCCCTTCTGATTTTTATCCACCACCCGTGAATGTGGAACCACTCATTCCACCACCCCTCCATGCCACACCGCATCTCTGTGCCTCTCTTCCCATCTCCAAGTCTTTGCCCCTCCTACAAATCTGGATGATTGTGGCTTCTTTAAATCCTTAGCTGTTGGATTTCCACACAGCTTGGTTTTATGAAGGTTCTGGGTGATAGTTGTTTTGAGGTCTAGTTGTAAGTTTTTCTGTAGTTGTGTGAGGAGGTGAAGCATGTTTATCTATGCCTCAATCTTGACTGGAAGTTTGTATCCATCTTCTAAAAGAACACACACATGATCATTTTCTTCCTCTTCTTCTTCTTCTTCTTCTTCTTCTTCTTCTTCTTCTTCTTCTTCTTCTTCTTCTTCTTCTTCTTCTTCTTCTTCTTCTTCTTCTTCTTCTTCTTCTTTTCCTTCTCCTTCTCCTTCTCCTTCTCCTTCTTCTTCTTCTTCTTCTTCTCCTTCTCCTTCTCCTTCTTCTCCTTCTTATCTCCATCTCCTCCTTCTCCCTCTTTTTATAGCCAGCCCCTCACCTTCTCCTCCTAAGCCTTATCCTTCCACATTTCTGCCTTTTAAATTATTTCAGCAGTAATAGAGTATTTCCAACTGTGGGTATTTGGGCTTGTCAGCTAATATGTCAGGGAGAAAGACTCAGAAATTTGTGTCACAGAAAATCTGGTTAAAATAAAAGAGAGAAATACATGTACTCTAATATAATGCTGAAATGTGCGAGTTAGATCCTGAGGATTTCAGCCATCTTTTTTCACATATTTTCATATATTTCACCCATTGGACAGAGCTACAGTGTAAACCTGTTTTGCTTTTACTTTTCTATATATGTTGTCTCCCTTTTAGCACTTTCTTTAATTTTTATCACATAATGTTTTCAGGTAAGTTCTCTTTTGCAGGTGGATATGTAGCAATGCCAGTTCTAAGTTACGAGTAGCAGAGACCACTCTGCTCAGTCCCCATCTTTTTCTTTTATCTTGATTCCTCATCACAAGCCATTTATCTTGGGCTGGGTTCATGTGCATTACCACTTTGACTGATTTTATCGAGTTGACTGATCTACCATTCATCGGTTTCATAAAAATGAACAAAATGGACTGTCCTACAGAAAGCATTGCAATCAGTAGATTGTTAACACTGAACGAACTAGTCTGAGTCCTGCAGCCCCTTTTCTCCTACCTTGAACCTCATGCAGATGCCTGGAACCCCATGGTCCAGTATACTCCTTTCTTACGTACCTGTGCAGCTTGTTTCCTGTGAGCCAAGGTCTGCGACTCCACTCTTCTCTTCCTGAGGCCCTAGGTAAACAACCAATGGGAAATATGATAGGAGATGCTTTTCTACTTGCCAACATGTAGACTGACTTATAAAGGTTGGCCTGAGTCTCCAGGAGGCTCTGAGGGCCAGGCAGTGTCAGCAGGTGAGGATCTCCTGTTAGCAGCAGCTGGGGATGCACACAGCTGTCTCCAGGGGCTAAGGGACTTACACCCTTTCCACTCATACTTGTCCTTCAATCAGAAGTTGTTCTTCTCCCCTCCACACCCAGAAAGGTCTTAAGGGAGTTAAAATGGAATTGAATTAGGGGCTCTGTCAGTACAATGCAGGTAACATGGGAAAGATGCAGTGTCCGTGGGTTTTGGGTGGGGTTGAAGAATCTGCATTTTCATCAAGGACTGAAGGAGATTCTGTTGCAGGTGAGTACCAGACCTCATTCTGAGAAACATTGGGAAGAGCATTGGCTCTCAGAGCCCATGTTTCCTTAATGCTTCCCTTAGAAAGTCAACAAATATATTATGCCACAAGCTCCAACTATATGCCAACTGTTCTGTTAGGTCTTCAAGAGAGCAAGGCAAAGAACATGAACTCTAGCCTTTGTTCTCTTGGAGCTGGCCACTCTAAAGGGTGTGTGCAGCCTTCACAGGGAGGCAGAAGATGAAAGGACTGTGTTGAAGGAGGTTTTCAAGTTGAGGACGGAAATGCTTGAAGATAATGAGAATGTTTCATTGATCCTAACCTACTGAGATCTGGAGTTGAATTCAATGCTGACTAAGCTCTGACTTGCTTGATACCATTTATATGGTGAATAATGAAATAATATTTGGTGACTCACAGCTGTCTAGAGAGCCTTATCACATCCCAAAGTGAAAATACCACGGGCTCCTTAGTAAGAAGGGGAATTTCTGGGCTGGTGTCTCACCACAGGACTCCCCTGGGGAAATGTTGGATGCATAGGGCAGGGCCTGGGACCCAGCAGAGAAAATCAGTTCAGGCAAAATCATCCTCATGTGGAAGCCGGGGCTTTGCCAGTTATTATACCAAAGCTGACACTGAAGTCTTGGGTTAAGTGTGAACCCAGGTGACAGCACGGAGTGGAGCAGTGAGCCGGCCTGAGGAAGGGGCGAGAAGCTGGGGTGAGGAGGGGGTGTCTGTGTGTGGGAGAAGTCGCTGGAGGATAACCAAGGCCTAGCTCTGCCTTTGCAGCTTGGGTGGGTGGGAAAGCAGGTCACTGCTGGCAAGGAGGTGTGGGAGGCCCGGGCGTGTCCCAGAGGACTGGGTGCTGGGAGAGCACGTTCACAGAGGGGTGAGGCCACTGTGCCCTTCAGGCCATTTTGTAGTGGAAAAAGCCCCTGGAGGAGAAGGGGAAGGACCAGGGCAAAGTGAGAAAGATGGACAGGATCCAAGAACTGTCCTGCTTTAGAAAGCTGGTTGGGTGGTGACAAGCAGGGAGGAAGGGAAGACTGAGAGTGCCCAAAGTTGAACTCATTTCTGTTTTCTTGAGGCTTAAAACCAAGTTGCATTCCTACCCATGGTAGAGTCTGATTGTCTTCTTCCCAGGTTTGTGCCCAAGCCGAGGGGCAAAGAGGCTGAAGCGGTGTAGGCACCATGTGATGGCACTTATGCTGCAGCAGGGCCTGGGCTGGGCAGACAGCTGTTTCTGGAGCTGGTGAGGAGGCACAAGCAGAAGAGCTGAAAGGAAGGCAAGTCACTTCTGGGATCATGAGCCAGCTTGACTGGGGAGGAGCCCAGCTTCTTCTTGGGGTTCTTGTGATCTTTGCAGCGTTTACTTCACCTGTAGCCTGTTATCAAATGTTGGAAAAAATCTATCCATTCTTGTAGACACAGATCCCCTTTCGTTGAACATGGACTAAGTGAGGGCCACCTTTGGCACGAGAGACACTTTCCTAAAGAAACAGACACAAACTAGGTCAGTTTCAGGGGTGGAGTGTTGCAATGCTTTTAGGGAGAAGCAAATGGGTGTTGCAACTAGGGATGGGCAAACAAGTTTTGAAAAAATGGCCCCCCCCCGCCCTCACCCCCAGTTTATTGAACTTTCTCTTGTTTCATATCAGAGCTAAATGATGTTTCAAAACACTTTTTTTCTAGTTAATTTTTTTATAAGTGAGAACTATTTACCCCATGCACCTCTTTCTATTTGTGGAATCTTCGGCCTGCAGAGCCTTTCCAATGATAACTTAGAGTAAAATAAATATAAATGTTTCTTCGCTCTAACAGGTTTGATCTGAAGGGACCTCTGAGGTCAGTCTTAAGAGATGGCCAAGCTGAGACTGAGGTTTGCCCATGGTCTGGGGACGAGGTTTTGGCCTTTCTGTTAAGCCATTTCAGAAAAATTTCTACAGACATCTTCTAAAAAATATCCTTCATTGTCACCATTTCTGCAGCTCAGACAGTCGTTCTTATTCATCATATTTAAATTTATTTATTTTTTGCAGAGTAGGGGTCTAGGCAATGGGGTATGTTGTTCCAATATAATCTGAGGGACATTTGACATTGCCACTTCTTCAACTAGGGAGGAGAGGCCTGAGAAGTGCATCAAAAGGCAAGGGTACATTTTGCCAGAACCTTCCCATTCCATTTGAGTTTGAATCTGGGAATACTTAGAGCTCCCTGTAAATTGAACTTATTAACAAGATTTATAAACATCTCTAGGCTTGTAGACATGTTTACCAGGTGGCACATTATCTCCTCCTCATCCGAATGCCCACTTCATTTCACCTGTTTCTCTTTGTGTCGCTGCACTATTTTCTCTTGTTCTCTGGTCATTAATTTAACATGCTGTATTCTCTGAACTGGACATGTAAGAGCTCAGAAGACCCAAGTGTGTCTGGTTCATCAATGCTTTGAGTTTAGAAGGTACTCAAAGTGTGATTGTTGGGTTAATGATGGTTTCTGCAGTGGCAGAGGTTGTCCTTTGTGAGTCATGCTTGCATCCTCTCACTAATTCACTTGATATCCACCAGTGATGGACAGACTTCATTTGGAGGTTGGGCTCACTATCATTGTTATTTAGCTTCTTTCAAATCTCTGCATAGAAAATATAATAAAAATATATAAATGAATGGGTAACATTTTTCTTGAGAAGGAATGTTGCAAAAGACCACGTTAATAGGGGACCCTTTGGACCATGCTAGTATCAGGGTGAGAGTCATGATTCTGGTTGAAGAGGACACAGGTGTTGCCTGACTGAACATTTGCATCTCCCTCATACCCACTGAAAGTATGTGGCATGGCTGTGCTCATAGGGAGCCATCATGGCATTTTATTTGGCTGATGGCGCGGCCACCGTTGAGGCATGTTCCCAGGGGATGTGCCAGAGAATCTGCTGATTGGCAAGATAGGTTTGAAATCTTCTGGGGCTCCGAGAAAGGTGTGATGTGTCAACATTTCCTCTCCATTCTTGTTCATCTGATATTTGATCATATGTCATGAAATCAGCTAGGGACTTTGTCACATTTCCTTTCGAAAAGAGGAATTAGAATTTGACCAGTGCAAATGAACCCTTTTTGAGCTCGATGACAGTCTCTCACCAGAGTCCAAATTCAAAAATGCCCTCCAAGTCAAGGTCTTCATTTTAATTTAATTTTATTTATTTTTATTATTTTTTCCCTAGGTCTTCATTTTTAAACGAATAGGTGAGCCACTCTGAGTGTCCTTTCGCGATGGTGGTCATCAGCTCACGGGCCTTGAGAGGTCAGGCTTTCAGCAAACGGGCCCCAGACGAGCATGTGCCATTGACGAGGGACAAAATGTTCATATTGGCTTCCAGACCTGGAGGTGCTTTTGGCTTCCGGGATCTGAGCCGGTGCTGCCAGACGTGGGAATGCCTCATCACTGGACCATGGGCTCTGCCAGTACGTCTGTTTGCTTGTTTGTTTTGGTAGGGGAGGTTGGTCTGGATGGGGTGGTTGAGGGGAAATGAAGAGCTGAAAGACAATTCTCCTTCAATTCCCAGTAGAATAACAAATTATTTGGGGGGTGAACTGATGTGGAGAAATGGAAAACATTTTAAAATCCTAAAAATCATTAAACCCACCTTTATTCTGCTTCTGACAAAGGGGTTATAACATTTTGAAGTTACTTGAGGTTGCAATGAGGTTCTGAGTGCTGCAAATCGTAGCCTCTACAAGTGTTTTCTGTGAGGGGCCTCCTGCTGCTGAGATCTCAGCTCTGTGTTTTGGAAAGTTCTCTTCATTGGTTGGCAACTGCTCCATTAATTCAATCCTGCTTAAAACCCAGGAAAGACAAAGCAACCCAATTCATTTTTGTGGTAAATCTCTAGTTGTTAGTTACTATTATCATTTTTTTCTATTCATGCCAATTCTTTTTTTTATAAAGAGTTTATTTATTTATTAATTTTAGAGCACAGGTTTCAAACTCATTTTCACTGGGGGCCACATCAACCTCGAGGTTGCCTTCAAAGGGCCGAATGTGATTTTAGGACTGTATAGATGTAACTAGTCCTTAACTAGGGGCAAGGTGCTCGGCCCTGCCACTGGGTAGAAACAAGGTTGCTGGGCTGGATAACACAAGGTGGAGGGCTGGATTCGGCCTGCGGGTCTTGTGTTGGCCACCTGTGTTTTAGAGAGAGGGAAAGAGGGGGAGAAAGAGAGGAAGAGAAACATCAGTGTGTGGTTGCCTCTTGTGCGCCCTTCTACCCCGGACTTGGCCTGCAACCTAGGCACATGCCCTGACTGGGAGTCAAACTGGTGACCCTTTGGTTTGCCAGGCAAAACTCAATCCACTGAGCCACACCAGTCAGGGCTCATGCCAATTCTTTGATCACATACATGGTGTGCTCCCTTCCACAGCTCAGAGTGCTTGCCCACATTTGCATATCAGATCCCCACAAAACTGGTGGGTGAGAGAGATGGGGAAAATATTAGAAACACTGACAGAAATGGGTATGTCTCTGATGCTTGATTCTCAACTACAAGATTACAGAGTTACTTTCCCTTCCTCTCAGGAGCTCTCATTACCAAAAAGAATATTCTCTTCAACTGTGCCAATGAAGAGAACAAATCAACAGAGTATGATTCTCTGGGCTGTTTTCTCAGTGCTGGAACTGGATTTGCTGTTAAGTGTTCTCATTTTCTGTCATTCAGTTCTCCTCTGTCCTCCCACAAGAGTAAGTAAATCCAACAGATATTTGTCAGGATCCAGACCGTACTTAGCTTTGTCTTGTGCAAAGGCATGATGACAGGGAACACAGGGAGAGATCCTAGCCCTTCAGGTGCCTGGAGAAAAGTAAGGTTCGTACACAAGAAGAGTTAAGCAGGCAGAGATGACAGAAGCACTACATGTACTGCACAGCAAGTGAATGATGCAGACTCAAACTGCTGTCCAGCCAAGTTCAGCAAAGATCAAAATTGCAGTCCTGCAAGATTGATTGCCTCAGAAGCCTTGTTGGGGAGGAAAGAAGTTCACCATTTAGCTCGTCAGGGCTAAAGGTGTAACCTTCTCCTCTCAATTCCTTTCCCTTTCCTTCCCTCCCCTTCCCCCTTTTCCTTTTTTTGAGTTCATGAGAACAGAGGATGGTTTTGTCTCTAACCCTGTCTTAACTTGCAGTGCGTATGAGAGAGGTAATTATTTACCCTGTAGACTTAACTACAGAATAGAGATTTTTCTAAACGTTGCTAAGGAGAAGTCTGATGCTGCACGTGGACAGTTAATGTTCCTGTGTTGAAATCAGGGGGGTCAGGAGGACAGTGCGCAGAGCCCACGGCCTTTGTCTTCTGTCTCTGTCACTGATGGCTCAATTTTAAGCACATTAAATCACATAACTTAAACTTAAATGATTAAAATTTAACAATCAATTTAATCATTTAAATTAAAATTATGCAAAAAATCATCTCTTAATGATAGCAACAATGGTAGCAACAACAATGAAAGACTGAGTGAAATGAGACCTGGCCACTGTTGCAAGGATTAGAGGTACTGCACTTGTCATCCTCAAAGAAGAACTTCTGGGTTCTTTCCTGTTGGGTCCTCAACCTTGAACCAATGTTTTTTTTTTTTTTCACCAATCACTTCTATTTGTAAGAAGCATTGGAATGCTTCTGCATTTGTAAGAGGGCATTGGAATGAAACAGTTGCATGTGATCCTGGCTCTGTTGCTCAACAACTGCATGGACCTAGGGGTGTTTCTTACCCTCTGATAACCTCATTCTCCCCATCTGCACATGGCAGTGATAACGTCTACTCCATTGGAATCCTGGAAGGTTAAAGGAATCTTGCTTATGAGATGTTTGGCAGAGCCCTGGCATGTGTTAAGGATTCACTAAGTAGCGTTAAGGATCTAGCTCCTGTTTAAGGGATTCGCATGGAAGGGCTGCTATGATGAAGAGAGGTGGGAATATCTTTTCTCATCTGTACAAGGTTGGGGCAGGATCGCCTTACGTTAGGGGCTCACAGAGAGTTAGTCTGCTTTCGACTCATCACTGGGGAGGTGTGCCATCTGGAGCCACTTACCTCACCTCTCTGTGCATCCGTCTTCTCACCTCTGAAACGAGGAGAAAAACTGCATCTACTTCATCAGCTTGCAATGAGAATGAAAGGACTTAGCATACACAAAGCAATGAATAGTTCCTGGCACACAGTAAATGCCCAATAAATGCTGACTCTTTTAGTGTATTGTACAACTCACTTAACACATATGAGTGGAATTATGGAACGACTTCACAGAGGAAAGCTGTTTCTTTCCTACCCCTCTGGCCCTTGGTTCTTGCGAATTTTAGTAAGATACAAGTCCTGCTGTTATAACAGACGTCTTCATGTCCTGACAGCTTCTCACCCATCGACACATCATCACTGACATTTTAGTAGGTGTAGGAAAAATGTTGTGGTCTGGTCTGTGCAGCAAAAATGTTTCTGGGAGGCCCCTCTGATTAGCTTTATTATTGCTTTTAATGCACTGCACATGGGCAATCAAACACGCTTGGAAAGAGGCCATATTGGTTTTAAAGACGTATGATCTACGATGATCTAACACTAGTTTTCATTCAATTGTGGACTCCGGGAATTCTAGCTAATGTTTCTAAGAGCTGCCACCAAATATTTTGTGGTATTCTCCCTGTTACTACCAGTGGTTTTTTTTTTTTTTTCACTCTTTCTCCACCCTATACATCCTACCCTGAGTTTCAAAATGATGTAGCTATAAAGTAACATATCTGAGTTTTAATATTTTAGATTTTATTTTTATTAAAGTTACACATGCACATAGTTCAGAGTCAGATTCCAAGATTTATAACAAATGTTAATCTGTTACCCAATACCCAATGTCCCCCCAAATCCGTATGTTGAAGCCTTAATCCTCAGTGTGATGGTGTTAGGAGGTGAGACCACTGGTAGGTGCTTAAGTCAATGATTTTCAACGCTTTTCATCTCATGGCACACTTAAACTAATTTCTAAAATTCTGCCAGCACACCAAAAAATAAGAATTTTGCTGATATAAGAAAAAATAGGTATAATTTTGGTTCATTCACACTGGACTGCTATTGTTGTTAGCCATTGCCATTTTTTTCTTTTAATTTGACAACCTAAGAGAAAAGAGGCCAGTCTCCCTGACTAAGTAGTCAGGTATTGCATGTTTTAGAAGCACACTGGTGGAAATTTCTGGCTTAGGTCGTGAAGATGGAGCCCTCATGATGGGAACAGTGTTTTTATATGAGACCCCGCAGAGCTTTTCAAACTTCTTTCCCTGTGTGAGAAGAAGTCTGAGACCCTGACGAGGACCCTTACCAACCGTGGTGGCACTCTGATCTCAAACTTCCACGCTGGCACAGTTCTCAAACTTGCAGAACTGTGAGGGGTACGTTTCTATTGTTTATAAGCTACCAGGTCTTTAAGAGCAGTCCAAACAGACTGAGATGCCACCTCCCCCGCACCACCTTCCTTATTTAAGTCTTAAAGGAGATAACTTTCAACTGTTTTACCTATTACTCTTGGTATTAATTTCCATGATCTCAAAATAGTATGTTTTTTAGTGCTCCTTTAAAAATTTCACTATCAGGTATTTTCTATTTTCTCCCCTCTTTTGAAGATGAAACTTTCTCCTTCACCAAACGTGTACCTCACGTATTTTCCATTACCTCTTTCGGCATTTACCGCCATCTTCCTCATTCTCCCAATACAATTTTGTAGTAAATGTAATTATGTTACTTTAACTGTGTAAATTCTAATTGCAACTAGGATTTGTTATACTATAATTACCTCGATTTCTTACAAAACTTTTTGGTTTGACTGGAGTTCATACTGTCTTGTTTTCACTTGGTTTTTGTTTTTAATCACCACTAATTCCCAAACCTCCTTTCACTTGTTTTAATTCCCTTTCAATGTATTCAGATTTGTCGATTATACTCTTAATTCATTTCTTGGAAAGTTCCTTCTTTCTGATCGCCAATCTGATGATTGCTCTCTAGCCCTGAAATCTCCCTTCCCCTCACCCTAGGGATCCCTTTGCCCCCTTGTGGGACTGGAACCTGTTCTCTGGTCCCGGCATCTTCATGTCTTCCCTTCTTGCCGCACTTCATTTGTTGAGAAAGTCCTCTAGGAGTGTGGTCAGAAAGTGTGCATGGGAGATGAATGTTTGAGCCCATACATGTCTCAAAGTGTCCTATCCTCACACTTAATGAGCTTAGTGTAAAACTCTCAGTTGTAAATTATTTTCCAGGCGTCACCCCCATTGTCTTCTACTTTTCAACATTGACATTGAGATGCCTGAGTCCATTCTGATTCTTGATCTTGTGTATGGGAGCTTCATTTCCCTCTCCTTCATATTTCAGAATCTTTTCTTTGTCTCAGTGATTATAACTTCACAAAGATGGGTCTTGGCGTAGGTGTCTTTTCATCTACTCTGCCAGACATTCATGTTCCTATATCCTGGGAAATTTTCTTGAGTAATTTATTTGATAATTTTACCATTACCTCCCTTTATTCTTTTCTTTCTTTCTGGACTTTTAGAATTGGTCTCTAATTTTCTCTTAATGTTTAATTTCATTCAATTTAATTTCATTCAATTTATTATTGTTCAAGTACAGCTGTCTCCTTTTCTCCCCTCCACTCCACACCTCCCACCCCACCCATCCCCGCCTCCCACCCTCAATCCCACCCGCTTTGTCTTTGCCCACATGTCCTTTGTACATGTTCCTTGACTACTCTTCCCCTACGTTCCCCCATTATCCGCTTTCCCTCCTCCCCTCTGGTTATTGTCAGTTTGTTCTTTATTTCAGTGCTTGTGTTTATATTTTGATTGCTTGTTTGTTATAGGTGAGATCATATGATATTTGTCTTAATGTATTTTCTAGTTTTCACCTTTATGCACAACATTCTGGGACATTTTTCTGACCTTTACTTATAACACTTTTTTGAGATGTTTAATTTCTGATGTTATATTTTTTATTGAGGTAAGATTGACATATCATATGATATCATATGTTTAACTTTCAAGAGCACTTTCTTGATTTTTCCTACTTTTTCTTTTTTAAAAAGAATACTACTCTTTAATATATTGTTGATGTTTTTTTGAAGTGTTCATTTTCTTGAATAGTGTGTCTGCCTTCCTTGTTGCCTTTTTCTGTTTGTGTTGGCCTCAGCTTTTTCTGTTAAAGGCTTTTTCCTTCAGTGTCTGCTGATACTTTAAGGGTGGGGGCTAAAAAAGGCTAATTGGATTGTTAATGCTCACGAAGAGGGGGTGTTGACTATGGGATAATGTGGCTGGGCCGTTTGTTTGGGGAACCCCCACATCAATTGTTAAGTTTTTTTTTCCCCCACAGGCTTGCCAGTTTATCTAGGATACTGTTCTAGTTTCCACTCTTCATGAATACATCTAGATGCCTCTGTTCTAAGTGAGTGGGAGGGAGAGCTAGGGATCTCAATGTGCAGAATGTGAACTCTAATTTCAACCCGTTTGTTTTCTTGTGGCACCCCTCACTTTCAGCTGTGCCTTAAGGACCCCAGTCTGGCGATTCTCTATTATAGCTTCTGCAGTGAAGAAACCTTCAGATTTCTGTGAGGGTGGGGAGGTGCAGAGAATATGGGTCTCTCTTTCCTTCTTAAGTGATTTTAACCTGCCTTCTTGTTTACGGCCCTATCTTCACTCTCACTGCCAGAGATACCTAATGGTAACATCTGAGTCTTTTGGGGATATAGATTTGTTCCTTGGATTTCCTCCTGTGGTTGAGGATTGAGGCTGCTACATTTTGCAACACCACAGTACTGCTCATGATTCTGCTATTTTGACCTTGTTGATGTAATTTCATCACTGTTATTTTTATTGGGGTTTCAAGAGTGATTGGAGACAACTGCATGTTTCAATCCATCTATAGCTGGAAACTATGGTTGAGAATTTTAGGGGGAAACAAACTCTGGAACACTGATGCATAAATGAGTATGGTATTGTTTCGAGTGGTTGCATCAGTGGATTATAGGCTTATTTTTAAACAAAACTGCTATTAGCTAGCACAAACATGTCTTAGAAAACTTTATTTATTTATTTATCTTAGAGAGAAGGAAAGGGAGGAAGAACGAGAAGGACGGAAACATCAAAGTGAGAGAGAAACATCAATCGGTTGCCTCTTGTACATGCCCCGAACGGGGACCAAACCCTCAACCCAGGCATGTGCCCTGACCAGGAGTCAAACCTGCAACCTTTCACTTCGAAGGGCAATGCCCAGACAAATGAGCCACACCACTCAGGGCCAGAGAGTTCTTTGAATCCTCTTTTATAATTGTCTTCATAGCCCACAACACATTCCATTGAACTTATGCAAAGGTAAGAATTTCATATTTCAATAGATTTGATTTTTGGAAGCAACAAAATGCCACCTAGAAAGAAGGTTTGTAAAAAAGGCCAATGATAAGCCTTGGCTTTCATTGAAAAAAAATCTTACTGATTCAGTAATAGTTGCAAAGTCAGAAGCAGATTTATTGAGTGGTGTAGAGTGTAAAAGGTGGGGAAGATTTCTCAACTGCATGAGACTGAAGTTGTGACTGGCCGTGTGTTGAGCGAGGATATCGTTATTGAAATAATTCACAGTCTCCTAATATCAACATCAAGTTGTGTTCATAAGCACAGGTTTTTCTTTTCTTTTTTCCCAGTTGTATTGAGATATAACTGACATATAACATTTAATAAGCTTAAGGTGTACAACACGATGATTTGAGAATATATATTTATTATACATGGCTACCACATCTAGCTATTATTCATTGCCTCATGTAGTTATAATTCTTTTCTTTTCTTAAAGATTTTATTTATTTATTTTTAGAGAGAGGAAGGGAGGGAGAAAGAGGAACAGAAACATTAATGTGTGGTTGCACCCCCCCACGCACCCCCTGCTGGGGGGCCTGACCCGCAACCCAAGCATGTGCCCTGACTAGGAATCGAACCGGTGACCTTTCGGTTTGCTCAATCCACTGAGCCACACCAGCCAGGACACAGTTCTTTTCTTTATGATGAGAACTCTGAAGATCTGCTCCTTTAGTAAAATATACATGATGGTACTGCTAACTATAGTCATCATAGCTGTACATTATATCCCCAGGATTTACTTTAAGTTCTTGAAGATTCTCTCTGTTATAACCATATTGGCCAAATCTCTGAAACCCTTAAAGGTAAGGGCTTTCAGCTTAGAACCTTGGAGCTGGAAGTGTTTGTAAAGATATTTCAGTTCACATTTATAGATGAAGATACAAGGTCAAAACTGTGACTTGACTTAATTGCCCAGTTTTACGTACTAGAACCAAAGTTGTTGATTCATCCCAAATAGAAGTGAAATAGTTTTACTTATTTTTAAGGACAGTTTGGCTAAGAGTTGATTGTTCAAAATCTTTTTGAGAAAAGTGAGTAGGTGCTTGTTTTTCTCTTTATGTCCTACAGAGATGGAGAACCGTTTATTTTTCTTCCAATGTAAAAGAGCGAAGATATGAACAAGATATAAAAATGAAATCCAATTTTGGAATAAAGAAAAATACATAGAAGAATGTCAGGAGCAATACACATTGTATGTGTGTGTGTATGAGAGAGAGAGTGTTCCTTTGTAGCTGGTCTTTAGCTTAAATCTGTATCAGCAACACGTGTCTCTTTGGGAAGTAGAAGATCAAGTTCACAGGGCTGTAACTGTCCTCAGCAACATGTGCGGCAGTAGCCCAGATTTGATGAGCAGAAAAAAGAGTCTTGTTGAAAAATTATTATGTTTGAATGAAAAGCATTCCTGCTAGATGCTGTGGCCTGTTCTCTGAGGCTGAGGACGGGAGGAAGCCCCTGGTGGCCTCCTTCTCCAGCAGCGGAGGAACCTGTGAGAGTGTGGCTGCCCTTCCGGCGCTCATGATCTCCTTGCCTCCTACCTGGGTGCCCGAAAACAGGTTGAAGGACGAGAATGAGCATTAATAAGTAAACTCACATTGCCTTTGGGTCTGAAGTCACCTGTAGTCTCACAGCTGTGGCAGAATGCACAACTTTTGTCTGAATTTGCTCAGGAAGTTCTGGTTGACCAAACAATCCATTTGGGTGGGAAAAAGAAGCTAATTGGACTGACTCGACCAGTTCAGAAAACAGCTTTGAGCCTGTGGGGTACAGCCGCAGCCGCCATTTCTGGTATCTCTCACTGCACTTATCAGCAGGGATTGCTTCAATTTGCATAATATAAGAAAAAAGGAGGCTCAGTGAAATGCACTTGGTTCTGTGTCTCTACATGAGCAGTTAACAAATTAGCACAGGGGAAGCTTTTGCAAATGAGAGATTAAATTTCTCTGTTTATGTTGGAAATCTCTCTTGGTCTCTGTCAGCAAAAGTGTAATAACATTCCTTCCGTGTTGGGCTGGCTTTCAGTTCCTTTATTTTTATTTCTTTTGTTCCTGCTATGGGCCTTTAGAGTGACCATCTCTCTCATTGAGGTGGGCTTCCTGGGGGAGGGGTGGTAGTGGAGTGGAGGCAGGGTTGCCAAACAAAATATAAGATGCCCAGATTAATTTGAATTTCAGACAAACAATGAGTAATTTAAAAAACATGTGTAAGTATGTCCCAAACATTGGATGGGACTTGCTTATACTAAAAAAGTATTCCTTGCTTACCTGAAATTCACATTGCATGGGAGGTCCTGTATTCCTATTTGCTAAGTTTGGGTAGCACCAGAGTTTCCTAGGGTGGTTGGGAAAGTTGCTTTCCCTACCCTCTTCTCCTTGCCTGGAAGAGACCATATTTTAACTTGCACCTGAGACTTGATTTCCTAGGGCTGGGTCCACTTGAGCCAGGCACTAAACCAGTGATCGAGATAAAAAATACTTTAATGTTATAGTTAAAAAAGGAAAATTAAAAAATGGCCCTGTCTATATAATTTTTCATATTTTCATCATATGTATTAAGGTTTTTATCATAAATATAAATATCTTCATATTATTTTTTACTTAAAAGTATTTCATTAAAATGTTCTCTATCTTGATTATAAAGTTTTTTTGCGCACCCTTAAATTTTGCACCTGAGGTGGTGGGTGGCAGGAATGTTTAGTGTAAGTTTGTTGTCTCTCCAAGAACTATAGCAGAATTCTTCCTTTAGAATTAAAATGTGTGTCTTCCACTTTTTGACTTCTATTTTCATATACATTTGAAGAAGGTATGATCTTCCCTCATCAGTTCTAATATAGCAGTTATTTTTATCTTGAGTGAAGTTTCTTACCTCCATTGCCCTGACCTTTGTCTAGGCAGAAACCTTTTGGTCCTGACTTTTTCCTTTCAAGGCAGAAGATTCCTGTCTCATTGCTTCAGACAGGAGTAGAAGACCCTGGATGTGTTCAGTAGCAGAAGCTTCCTGAATAATCTTGGAGACACTGTTGGGCTTAGATGCATGGGGGCACGACTGATGGCTGTTGAACTTTAATCTCATTTTATTGAGCATTTAAAATGATATTTGTTTACTAATCATCAGAGAGATGAAAATTAAAAACACAATGAAATATCATCTCCCACCTATCAGAATGGCTATCATCAATAAATCAACAAACAACAAGTGTTGGCCGGAACTTGGAGAAAAGGGAACCCTTGTACACTGCTGGTGGGATTCCAAGTTGGTGCAGCCACTGTGGAAAACAGTATGGGGCTTCCTTATGACCCAGTGATTCCTCTTCTGGGAAAATACCCGAAGTAACCTGAGACACTAGTTTGAAAGAATATGTGCACCACCACTATATTCATTGCCGTGTTATTTACAATAGCCAAGATTGGGAAGCAGCCCAAGTGTCTATCAGTAGATGAGGGTAAAAAACTGTGGTACATTTACATAATGCAATACCACTCAGTATTGCATTGTATAAAAAAGTATAAAAAAGAAGACAATCTTACCTTTTGCCACAGCAGGAATGGACCTAGGGGGTGTTATGCTGAGTAATGTACTGTAAATCAGGTGGAGAAAGATAAATACAATATGATTGTTGGCTCTAAAGAACAAAATAAACTAGCAAACAAAACAGAAACAGACTCATGGACATAGATGGGAGGAGCATTGGGGGGGTGAATAAAAAAGGAAAAGGGATCAAGAAGTACAAAGTGGCAATTACGAAGTAGTCATGGATGTAAAGTACAGCATTAGGGAATATAGTCAATGATATTGTAATAACTGTGTATGGTGCCAGGTGGGTACTAGAATTATTGGGGAGAATCACTATGTAATTTATATAATTACCTAGCCACTATACTATATACCTAAAATTAATACAAAATAATATTGTGTGTAGGCTATAATTAAAAATAAAATTTAAAAGGCAGTAAATGGTATTTACTGGTTTTCAATGTTGAGGAATGTCCTCTCTACTTTCCTCTTTAGCAACCACTTGATGGTGAACTTTCTTCCTTTTGGGAAGACTTTGACATTGCATGTGAGTAAGATTATTTTTGAAAGTGACAGTTATTTAATCTAGCTACCACTCAGCAAGACGTTTTTTAGAAATACGCAAGGCATCGAGGCATCTCCTCCTTCCTTTCATGCTCGGATTCCTCCTTCTGTCCTCAGAAAGTTCTTTCCCAGACCAGCTTAGGAAGCACGGCTATAGCACCTTGACAAAAATATTCCATTACCTTTAGGTGACCTTTTTCTGAGACTTGGGAATGGAGTGTTTCAGCTATAGGTCAGGCACTGGATGACTTTACTGGTGCTCCCTGGAAGACAAGGCTGATGAATAGCATTTGAACCCTGTTTCCCTAACCCTTCAGGCTGAATTAGAGGCTCTCCATGAGGGTAATCCTGAGTGATTCATGGTGCCGGCTTCAGCACCATCACACATCATATAAATACAAACTGGCAGTTTGCACACACTGGCTTCACCATGGTATTTAGTTAAAATCCTCTCAAGTACACTCCCGATGGTAGCCGCGAGGACCGCTCTCTGGTTAAGGCCAGCAGACGGAGAGGCCACCAGAACACAGGACTCTTGACCACTCAAGCTCTCTTTTTGTGCCACTTGGCACTTAACGCCCATGGGGTCAGGCAGTTGGTCAGGCAGTTGATTGCATGGATAGTTCTTTAAAAAACAAACAAAAAGGTAGTAAACTGAGACCCAGGGATCATCCCTTTGGCCATCCTGAAATTTCAAAGATAGAACAAGAAATTGAGACTATGAAATAGTAACAAGGTGGGAAATAAATGGGTTAATAATAACCTGCTAGGAGAGGGTTTGAAATATTTGAGAGCACAAACAAAGCCCTAATTTGTGAGAGTGTAATGAGAAAAACTCATAAAGAGACACCCAAGAAAACGTTTGGTTCTGTTATTTTACAAAAAATTTCTTGGTAGATAACAATGAAAAACCAATAGGTAAATACCAACTGTTGTTGATGTGCATTTGTGTTTTCAACACTGGCAACCCTGCCGCTTCAAGGAAATGTTGAAAACAGAAACACTGTTCATTTGGAGTCATGTGGAGGCCATGCATGTAGAGGCATCTTGACTGCTGATCCCAGACTCAGGAGGAAAAAAGATACGAAGCAGGATTTGGAGAAGAGTGGAACTCATGTAAATGAAGGCAGAACCAGCTCAGAACTGCCTCAATACCAGTTTTTAGGTGGGCTCCTTTGGTGGTTAAGTGTGGTGTGAAAAAATCTTTTTAATGGTTTTGGAGAGCCTTGACTTCCTTTGTGGGTAAAGCCAGTATGTGTTTATTTGAAAGGACTCCCTTCTCCTTCCTGGCTTTCTCTGACATTCACCCCTTCCCCCTTTCTCATCCAGAGCATGAAGCAGGTCCCCTTGCAGATCAGGGAGGAAAGAAAACAGCCACCCGAGCAGACAGACAGCTGGCAAGGCTCCAGGAGGGGAGCTGCGTTCTTCAAGTCACCTGTTTTACCCTTTGTGCATGATAATACCGTGATATTATTTATTACTACTATTAATCAATAATCAATTCGCTTTCACCATTTGGATCACCTCTTGGATTTATCTATCCCACCCTGAAGTTTAGAAAGTGAAACAAAAATAAATCAAGGCTATGGAACGGTAACAGACATGTGATAGAGTGGCTTCCTAGCAACATGCTAAGAGAGTGGCAGACACATGACCACTAACATGGTCTGAATGTGTTGTTGACACAGTGCCGCATCTCAGACTAACACTTTGTTTACTGTGTTCTGACGGTGCGTACAACAGTCTTCTGAGGGACGCTGACCAAATTTGTAAGGCAACAGACAACCCGATTCATGAATGGGCAAACCCCTCAACAGACCCCTCACTAGAGAAGCTATACTGACAGCAGCTGAGCACGTGAAAAGAGGCTCCACATCATACACAACAGGGAAATACAAATGAAAACTATGCAGTACCACTAGACCCCTCTAAAATGGCCCAAGTCTGGGACATGGACAATAACAAAATCTGGAACATGTCCTGAGGAACAACAGGAACTTGCAATCATTGCTGGTAGGAGTGCTAAATGGTATAGTCATTTTGGAAGTCAGTGGTTTTCCTTACAACACTTAACAAACTCTTACCATATGATCCCACAATTGTGCTCCTTGGTAAGTACCCAAATGAGTTAAAAGGTTATGTCCACACAGATATTTCTATCAGCTTTATTCATAATACCCAAAACTTGAAAGCAACCAAGACATCCTTCAGTAGGTGAATGGATAAACTGTGGCATATCAGACAATAAAATATTATTCTGCACTAAAAAAAGAAATGAGCTATCAAACCATGAAAAAACATGGAGGAATCGTAAATGCATATTACTAAAAGAAGCTGATCTGAAAAGGCTTCATTTCATACTGAATAATTTCAGGTATATGATGTTCTGGAAAAGGCAAAACTATAGAGACAGTAGAAATATCAATGGTTTTCTGGGGTTAGTGGTGGGAGAGGTGAGTAGGCAGAGCACAGAAGATTTTTAGGGCAGTGAAAATACTCTATATGATACAATAATGATGAAAACATGTCTGTCATTGTACATTTGTCCAAACCCACAGAATATGCAACACCAAAGTTCATTAGTTATAACAAATGCACCACTCTGGTGACGGATGTTGATAATGGGGAGGGCTGTGCATGTGCGGGGGACATGGGAAAATTCTTATTTATTTCTCAAGAAACAACTTGTAGCGTGGGTCTTCTGAAAGTTTATGTAAATCTATCTTTTGACTCTGGAGCTCTTTATGAGTAAGGTGATTCATTCATCACTAAGTGCTGCTATAATTAACAAGTTGACAATTTTGCCCTTGGCCAGGGATTCCAGACATCACAGGAAGTACCACCTGGGGAAGACCTTTGATTGACTGGAAAGAAGAACTCTGAGGAAAGAAAGACAGGCAAGTAAAAGACAGTGTCACGAAAAACCAGAGAGTACAAAAGCTGAAACAAAAACCTTCCTGCATCTCATCCAGCATGAATGAGATAACGAACGAAAAAGGCGGATTTGAGTGGCAGAGGGAATTTTGACTTCCTTGTGCCATTTCCTGACTTTATATTAATTTGACGTTCCTTCTCCCAACCCCGGTATTTCTGACAAAGCAACTAACAAGAGAATTGAGTTACCCACTCCATCTCCTATCTCAGATAGTTCTAGAGACACTGGCAAAAGAGAGGGGATAAGGCAGGGAAGCTTTCGACATTGAAAACACATAAACAACAAAAACACGAAAGTCAATTTTCTTCTGGCAAGGATGTGTCCTTCAGGGATGGAGAAACCCTAATTTCCAATAGAAAGACATCACTGGAGGGACCCGAGGCTAATTGAAGTCCTATGTGTGCAGTCATATCTATTAAATACAGCATGGGTGGGAAGGTTCTGGCTTATTGGTACCCCAGGAGAGAGGTCTGTGTCTGCCACGGTTCTTTGCTGCAGGCCACAGGACCATTCTAATCGGTCTGAGCATGAGATTTATTGAAGGCCATTAGGTAGCTCCCAGGAGTCCCCTCTCAGAAGGCCAGAGAACCAGGCCCAGAAAAAATCCGGCTAAGACCAGTCCCCAAATTGCCCCTTCAAAGTGCTGCAGGTACAGTCCCAGAGCACAGGGCCAATGTACCCAGGGGACTCCACAGAGGTCACTTCCCACCAGCAGCTCATGAAAACGCATGGAGAGAAAGAATATCATCACATGTAATTTAAATACATTCCTTTTCCATTGATCCTCATGGACTCATTTCCACTGTATGTTGCTTTCTGATTTCAAAAATAGTACATGTTTATTATTCAAAATGTAGAAGATACCAAAACTTTAGCTTTCTGAAATTTTATCACACATAGAAAATGTAAACATCCCATTGTGTATCTTCACAGTCTATATTTTGTGTGATACATGTACATACATGCACACACATGTTCAGGCCACTTTCCACATAACTGGTTTATTATTTGGACTTTTTCTTTAAAGTGAAATGGCTTAAATTTTTTATCATAAAAATAGTATCTGCTTATTATAAAAAATGAAAATAGTAAAACTGCAAAGAAGAAAAATAAAACCATCTATAATTCTACTACCAAATGGAAACTGCTGCTGTCAACACTTTGTTGTAACACCTCGTTTTTTACCTCCCTGTTTATATAAATAGATTAGATTAGATCGATAGATTTTTAAATGTGATCACTCTTCATTCTTTTTTAATCTTTTTCATCTAACAAAATAATTAAATGGACATACTGCTTGTTAAATATTCTTTTACAATATTTTAAAAAATGACTGCACACAATTTCATCATAAAATTGTTCTATCTTTCATGTAGCAGCAATACTATTGTTCTATTGTTCTATTTAAGTATTAATAGTTTATTTTATTTTCTACTGATCGCTCTGGGTGTTTAGATTGATATTGAACATATTTAAAAACTGAACCAAACTTTTACAGGGACTGGTCTTCACTGAATCATCAAGAATGAGAATGGGGGCCCTGGCTGGTGTAGCTCAGTGGATTGAGCGTGGGCTGCAAACCAAAGGATCGTGGTTCAATCCCCAGTCAGGGCACATGCCTGGGTTGCAGGCCAGTTTCCAGCAGGGGACACACGAAAGGCAACCATACATTGATATTTCTTTCCCTCTCCCCTTCCCTTCCCCTCTAAAGATAAATAAATAAAATCTTTAAAAAAAGAACGAGAATGGGGAAAATGAAGTTCAAATCAAAAGTAAAATAGCTTATATTTAGGATTTTATACTTGATGATTGGCTTCAGTCATGTGTAACAAACACTGCAATTTTTTTTGTGAAGACACTTTCATCACCTTCTAGCTTCCACAGCTTTTGACACAGCAGATTGCTCCGTGAACTGCTTTTACTTCTCTCACGGTGTACTCCTTTGGTTTCCTCCTACCACGGGCTGCTCATACGCAGCTTTTCTTCTCTATCTCCCCGAATTCTTAATGCCAGGGTGCCATGAGGCTCCCTCCTTGCTCCTCCTATGTTCCCTCCCTGTGCCTTCAGTGATGTCATCTTGTCCTATGGATTTAACCCCACCCTCTACACATTGACAGTTTCCAAACGGACCAGTGCTTCACCTGGAACTCTCTTCTGAACTCCAACACACATTTGTGCTTGCCTATTCAAGAGTTTTGCTTAGCTTCTCAAATGTACCATGCCTAAAACTGAATTTAAAATTGTCACCTCTCCACACCTATTCCCACCACAGCCTTCCCCATCTCAGTCCATGGTAACTCTATTATTTTTGTTTCTTAGGGCAAAAATCATTTATTTCCCAACACAGATATCTCTCATGAGCTCTAGACTAATATATTCAGTTACCAACTTGACATCTCTAACTGAACATCTAATGGGCATCATAGTCTTAACATATCCAAGGGAACACTTCCAAACCTTCTCCACCTGCACCCTCCCCATCTTGGTTGATGGCAAATCCACCCTTTTAGTTGCTTGGGTCAAAAATCTTGGAGTTCTTCTTGACTCTTCTCTTTCTTTCACACCCACATCCAATCCATCAGCAAATACTGCTGACTCTGCTTTCAGAACACATCTGGAATTGTACTGCTTCTCACTCTTCCACCCTGCTTCAGACCACCATCCTCTCTCACTTGGATGATTGCACACTGGCTCCTAACTGGTCTTCCTGCTTCTACTTTCACTCCCCTACTCTATTCTCAATGCAGCAGTCAAAGTGTGATCCTTTGCAACTCAAAACCTCCCAATTATTTCCCACCAGAATCTTCACATTTGTCTAAAGGGCCTTTACCTACTCTTATTGCTTTGAACTCACCAATGACCCCCTTTGGCCTGTTTCTTAGACATGCACCCATGAGTTTTCACCTTGGGCCATTTGCACTTGTGTGCTTTCTACCTCCAAAACTCCACTCTGATAGCGTGGTGGTTGGCCCCCTCACCTACACCACTTTGCTAATGTTTACTGAATACATCCTGTGAGATTGGACTCCTACTAGGAATGTGACATCATTTCATATAATCCTCACAACTACTGTATGAAAAGATAGATTTCTGCATGGTAGTGAATATAACATATTTGAAATGTTAAATCAATATATTTTTTATTCCTAGTAACCTCATAAGTTTTTCTGGTTTTCCACAGCTTCAGCTATTGATACTGAGGTTCTAGACAGCTCTAATATCAGCATTACAATCGAATTCATGCTTTAGATGTTCTCATATTCATGGCATTATATACATGGCATATTCATGGCATTATATATAATATATTATAATAATACATAATAGATAATATACATAACACTCATAATCCCGTGGAAAGCATATGAAGAGTTTGAAATATATATATTTCCTCCAAAATAAATGGAGAATTTCCTCCAAGTTGCTTTATTGTCATTATTGTTGTTATTATTATTTTCTGTTGTTATGCCCTGGTGGTCATCTTCGTGCATAAATCTTGGTTTGTATCTCAAATTGTTACTTTAGGATAGATTTCTTCAAGTGCAAATATTAGGTGAAAGTGCAAGAGCAATACTAGGCAAGAGCATTATGAGGTACTTGGTGCATTTGGCTAAACTCTGCTCCAGTTTGCACTCTCTCCAGTTGCTGTGCTTTAGAGCAAACGGGGGACTGTCGAGCTACAGAGTCATGCCCAAAGTGGGAGGTGACTTTTCAAGTCCCATGGCTAAATGGCCAAGGGCATTAAGGAGTATGAGCATTTGTACCCTGGTGAACTCTCACAAGATTTTGCATGAAAGAATAACTGAGCGGAACATTGGAAAAACATAAATTGGTAACAGGAAAGTAAGGCAGGATGTAGTTAATTTTAAAAGAATGGGTTTTGAAGTTCAAGGGTAGAAGAATCCATAAATGTAAATAACAAATGGCTATATTTATGCATTATTATTTTCATTTTTATAGATGAGGAAATGAAAGGGGGTTGAGTTGTTATGCCCAAGGTTCCATAGTCTGTTAGAGACAGAGCTGAGATTCCATTCCAGGTTTTTCTTCTCTGTTCGAGTTCTGTATGATCTCTCAATATTTACATATCTTTTGCCTCCTACTTAAAAAGGCACATGCACACAAGTTAGCCAAGCCAGGTTATTTAAGGTGGAATATACCCTCTTCTAGAGCATTCAACTGTGCAACAACTGGATCAACCTAGCTTTGCTATCAAAGGCAATGAGACGGCTTACATAAAGGTTGATCGGCACATGGAGGCCTGTGGGTAAATCCATCCTGCCATCTGTTTTTGTACAGCCTGTGAGCGAATGATTTTATATTTTTAAATGGTTGAAAAAGACTTCCACAATGATTAGAGATTGATTTATTTTTTCTTATAATTTTGTCAGTTTTTGCATTATGGATTTTAAGCCTGTGTTATGAAGTACAAATGGACATACAATTGTTATATCTTCCTTGTGACTTTATCATCTCATTTTATAAAGTGACCATCCTTAAATTAAATATTTATTTTCAATTTTTATTATTTTTATTATTTATTTGAATTGTTGTTCAAAGTATAGTTTTATGTCTTTTACTCCCATCCCAGCTAAATTAAATATTTGACATGAATATAGCTTATACCCTTTGGCTTTTGTTCAACATTTAAATTTATATTATTTTTTCATTCTTTTATGTTTAATCTTTCTATATCTTGTTTTAGGTGCGTTGCTTGAAAGCAGCTTATGAGTGGGTTTCACTTTGTTTAATCTAGTATATCAGTCTTTGTTTTTAACTGAAAGCATTTACTGTTTACTGTAAATGGAATTTCTAATGTATTTGGGTTTGAACCTTTCATGGTTTCCTCTTCTTTATTGCATTCTTTAAATTGATAAATTTTCCCATTCTATTTTTCCTCTACTAGTTTGAAATTTGTATATTTTATTTGTATTTAATCACTAGTTTAGAGATTGAAGCATGCTTATTCATTTAACAATGCTTAAGTTCTTTGATATCTTTATTTTCCTCTCTAAATACAAGAAACCCCACTCTCTGTGCCTCTGGCAACCACCAATCTGTTCTCTGCATCTATGAAGTCAGTTTTGTTTTTGTTTTTAGATTCCACATATAAGTAAGATTTCCTACCTTTTTTTTAAAGCAGCTTGGAACATCATAATAGTTGTTTTGTGCAGCTTAGTTTTGATTTCTTACATTATAGTGTGTTTTGTCCTGCAGTTTGGACTTTCTCTGCTTTTGCCTCGGCCCTTAATTTCTGTTCCCTTCGCCTTGGTGAAAACAGGCTCAACAAGAGTAAGGCCGACACAGAGAGCTGGCCACAGCAGACCCTGCTGGGGAAGATCGCTGAGGACGTACTGCAGGAGGAAGGAACACAATCTCAGAGGCGAAGTCTGAACTGGGACGAGAGCACATTATAATGTTGGAAGTGAAACTGGCACCCACAAAGGTCCAAAAAGGGAAATGTGCATGTGAAAGTTAAGTGATCTTAGAAGAAGAAAGTGTTGGTATTTTTGGACACCATATTTGAAATGTTGTTGAGAGGCTTAAAAATATCCAATGAGATCACATTTCCAGGTATTTTAACGGAAGATAACAGTTTTTAAGGCAAAATAAATAATAATTGATTACTGTCTTCCTTATCATCCATCCCTGCCACCATGTTAGGTCTTACCCAGGCTCTTCATAATTTTGTTCTCATAACCCCCAAAAGGGTTTGGAAAAACTGTATACTCCTTCACACATTTACTCAAAATTTCACATTGAAATTTTATACATGGTTGCAAAGAATATAATTTCTAGGATGAGTTTTGAATACAACTATTACATCGCTTTAAAAAAACCAAACCAAACTCAAGTGTGACCTCACTAAATTTGGCGCAAACCCTCACGGCAGAAGACAAGCTCATCGTTCTGCTGGTCCCACCTCCCTCAGTCCCTGACCTGGTCATTGTGCCAGTTTTTAACAGAGCACTGATGCTTTTAAGAAGATTGAATTTCTTTTCACCTAGGATTTTAGTTATTTTCAGCAGATAGTTCATTTTGGGAGACCAGCACACTAGGTTTCCAGAGGATGCACTATTTTATTTTTAAATAGTGGCAATTATGGGACATAATACCTCTTCTAGAGCCTTTATTCTATCATTTAAAAATAATTATTAGCATATCGTTCACACACACACACACACACACACACACACACACACACACCTTGGCTATAGTGAGGTGTGATAAGATATGAACATCTGAAAACAGATGAAGATTCAGTTTAGCTCATTAAGTCCCAAAGAGCAAAGCACTGTACTGGTGGCTTTCAAGAGAAATTAATGGCATAATCATTGCCCTCCAGAAGCTCCTAATCTAGTGTTGGAGTTAGACATTAATTTTTATCCCAGAAAACCCAATGATAAATGTTACAGTGGAGGATACATTGTGTTTATACCGCACAATTGTGAGATTGTGAGAGAGGAACAGACTGGGTGAGGTGGGGGTGCGTAGGGAAGGGAGCATTTATGAGAGAAGTCATAGTTCACTGAACAAAGACTTGGAGGTAGGGCAACACAGCATGTTCGGGAAACCCTGAGTTGGACAGAATGGATGCAACAAAGCATGGATGTGTGTGTGTGGATGCATGTGCATGGATGTACATGTGTGCAGAGCATGTGGAAACTGACAGCAATGGCAAAAGGGATGGTGACAGAGTCTGTAGTGGTAAAATTGGCTAAAAAGGCAGTTTATTTATGAAGGTTCTCCAGCTAGACCTAATAGGAGCTATATGTACATGGAGAGATTTATTTTAAGGAATTGGCTCATGTGTTTGTAGAGTTTTGATGAGTCCAAAATCTGATGGGTTAGGCTGGAAGGCTCAAGACTTTAGTTCGAGTCCAAAGGTTGTCTGCTGCAGAATTTGCTCTTGCTCGGAGAGGCCAACCTTTTTTTTTGGTCTATTCAGGCCTTCAACTGATTGGGTGAGCCCCACCCACATGAGTTAGGGCAATCTGCTTTACTGAAAGTCCAGTGATTTAAATGTTACTCTCATTCAAAAACACCCTCACAGAAACATCCAGAATAGTGTTTAGCCAAATATATGGGCACCATGGCCCAGCCAAGTGGATACATAAAATTAACCATCACAGGTAGGTTGCAGCAAAATTTTAGAAGAGTTTAAATGCAATTATGGGGAGATGGAATTCTATTCTCTATTGGACTGAAAGACATTTGAGAAGGAAGATGACTCTGATAAATATATAAAGGATGCACCGGAGGGCAGAGAAGAATACTGTAAACATAAAATAGTAAGACTACACTGGGGAAAGGATGGAATGGGGTCTGTTTGCTATTAGTCTTGTGACTGCAGGTGAATTTGTACTTTCTCTAAAGCTCATTTTCTCACCTTCAAAATGAAGACAAAAATAGGATCTGCTTTATAGTGTTGTGACGGCTCCTTGGACAATGTGCGTATCCTGCCTTCTCTGGAGAGCTGGTGGTACTGACCAGAGAGGGGAGTGCCCTGTAGGAGCCAGCCTTCGTGATAGTTGTCAGTGGTCCCTTCCTCTTGGTAGTCACTTCCTTGTGTAGTTCCCTTACCCACGTTGTCCTAGGGTTGGCTTGTGTGACCTGCAGTGTTTGGCAGAACTGATATGTCCCTTCTGAGACCAGGTAGTGAAAGTCTGCAGCTTCTGTCTTGTACATTCTCATACTCACCGGCTCTCTAGGATCACTGGCTTCAGGGAAGTAAGCGGCCACATTGCCAGTAGCCCTATGGAGACAGTTTTGTGGTGAGCAACTGAGGCCTCCGACACCGGCCAGGGAGGAACGTAGATCATATGCCCAGGGAGCTGAGCAGTCTCTGCTATTCTTGTCAAATGACTGCAGTGCTGGCTGACAGCTTGACTGCAGTGTTAGAGTGACCCAGCTAAGCCATTTCTGGATTCTGCACCTACAGAGAAAATGTTGGTGGAGAGAAAAATGTTTGTGGTTTTAAACTGCTATGTTTTGAGTAATGCCTAACCAACGAGTGACTAAGGAACACCTTGGCATTCAGCAAATGTGCCCGTGATTTTGGAATATGCAAAATGTGAGGAGGAAACTGGGTGTTACCACTTTATTACTCTCTAGGGAGGACGGGTACATTTGGGGTGGGGGAGGGAGAGCGAGGTGTAGCCCAACGGGGTGGAGCTTTAGAACAGAGAAAGAGAAGGGTGGTGTTGGGGAAAGAATATTCTCTGATGACCTAGAAAACATTCATGTGAGATGCCTAAGAAGAGGCTAGGGAAGTGAGGCGGCACCCTTCATGTTGTGCAAAAGAATGAAGTAGCCAGACCAGGTGCACAGTGCCCTTTGCCCCCTGGGACCCACCCACCACACCCCCCCACCCCGCCACCACTGTCACACACATGCACACCCTTGGACAACCATCCAGGGTTCCCACTCTTTTGGACTGAACTTCTGTGCAAGCCTCTGTGTGTATGCCACCTCTGGACATCCTCAGGCCTACAGGCACATGGCTTGGCAAGTAGGCCGTGCCTTTGTGTGAAGGGAGAGGCACCTCTTCTTCCACATGGACACTGGCCAGTGCCAGGGCTCATGGCCTGGCAAGCAAACCATGAGCTGGATCTCAGCCCGCACCTTCCCCTGGGTCAGCTGCCTTGTGCAACATAGGAGCTGCACAACTGCTCTGGCGCCTGCAGCCAGCTGAACCCTTGTAGAGAAGGCTGCTTAAACATTTACGTGGATTTAGTGCAGGGAGGGCAGGAGAGCTAGAGGTATTTAGAATCAATCCGCTTCATGGAGCGGTGGCTTGTTGTGGATGCCGGGCTGTGAGGAGCATCCTTGCACTGGTAATTGCCCACTGGATGTCCCTTGATTTCTCTTCCCCATAGTATAGAAAGTGGGACATTGCATCTTCAGAGAGACCTGTCACCTGGGGCATGTTTATATAGTAGCTTAAATAGTCACTTAATGTGCATGTTTCCTTGAAGAAATCCAAGAAGTTTCCTTTTATTATGATTTTTTAAATCAAAAAGCCAACTTTCTGTTCTTACCTCTTCTACAAATTCCTTGGACTAAGGAGCTCTTTATGACTCTATAGTTTAAAAGCCCATAAATATAAGGGACAAAGATCATCCCTAAGACAACCCTGAGTCACTCAAAAGGCGAGTGTCTGGTTGGCAGTCACAGCGATCGGTGGTTGCAGTGGGAGTATTATCTGAGAGTCCTACATTCTTTCAGGCAGTCATGTGCCGTGACTAATGGGAAGATCGATGTATAATATACTGGCATATATTTCTCAGATAAAGTCCTATTATTGAGAAGTTTTCTGCTGTGTCTTAGCCATTAGAAAAACATGATGGGTCATAAAAAATTATTTCAAAGATAAATTTCTTGTATGTAACCATTTGGCAACCAGTATGCAGGTTGAGGCCAGCTGCTCCATGCAAGATGAGAAATAATGGAAATGTATTACCAGAAATTTGTGCAGATTTCACTATGTAGTGAGTGGTAACAGAAAAAAGATTATGAATAGCAGCAAAAGGCTTGGGACTCAAACCCTATTTTTAGAGTCTTTTGAATGCATGCAGATAGAGGATTTGAACAAGTGTGTAAAAAGGGATCGAGTGACAGTGGAACACGGAGGGTGGTGCTGAGGACAAGGGAGCTTTAAGGCCTTACACAAATCGGGAGCACCAGCAGACTTCGAGTCACTTTGAGAATTTTGCAGGGAAATGTAAAGTTGTGGCCCCGAGGACAGGATTAAATGTAATAATCCTAAGATTTGTGGAAGGGTTAACATCAAAAACAGAACCTCGCAGGATCGACTGAGTCCATGTCGTATGCACATCAGCTGAAGTAATAGTTAGAAGCCAGGAAAAATAGATGGCAAGTCTTGGGAGGGGGAATGTAACAGAACCCCAAGTCAACAGCAAACTCTTTTGTCCTATGGATATGATGCACCATGAAAAATGGATGAGAAATGCAGAAGCTCCTGTTGAGATTGTGCAGAACACGAGGGCAGCTCCAAAACAGAGCCGTTTCCCATGAGAATGGAGCAGTCTGAGCACGGACCTCTGGGAGTCGGCACTCTAGGCTGGAGCACGGGAGGTGCCTAGAGACAGGCCTGGTGGCGAGGAGCTCTCTGGTCTACCTGGCAAATAGTTTACACATTGTTATACTGAGAAAACGCTCTGTTTCTTTTGTGCTGATGAATTCTTTGCACTTTAAAATTTGGTAATCTTCAGGACACCACATGTAACCTTTATTTTGGCTACTTTTATAAATTTAGGTCAATTCGCTATTTAGGGGAACTTTTGCCCATGACAAAGTTAACCAGCCACCACAGTGCAGAGATGCTTTTGGTCATGTGGTCCTGTTTTGTAGAGATTTTCTTGGTGGACCTAAGGTCTGGGATATTCTACATTTAATGCCACAATTTTTGTTTCTCTTTTAAAAAATATATATACACACATTGCATAACAATTCTGTAAAATAAACTTTGAAAGAAACCAAAATGTATTATTTTCTCATCAACCATCAAGTCTTATCAGTTGTGATTTAATTTCATCTTCAGAACAACAAGAACAATTCCTTCTTTCTCAACTCTGAATTCTTTTTTCTGGAAATGGCTTGTCTGCTGGTGTCCAAAGTCCCATGGGCATTTGTGGTCTGCTTTCTAGTGTTCATCTGCCTTGGTCTCAGACTCTCCTTTGCTTTGGCTATTTCGCCTAATCAGCTAGTTAGCCATAGTTAGTTTGACTTTTGAATATCTTCACCAGGGATGAAAGTCTACCTTTTGACCTCTCAGTGTCTTCTCTCGTGATGCACCTAAAACAGCAATTTTCAGCTGTTGTGCTGCAAGGATTTTAAAACATGCCATACCTGACTATTTAGTCAGGCACTGACCTGTTTTCCCTTAGACTGTCGAATAAAAAAATGACAACAGTCAGCACAACAATAGCCATCTGGTGTGAATGAATCAAAATTATACCTAATTCTTTTTATCAGCTTGGCAAAAAATAGGTCTATTTTTTGGTGTGCCACAGAATGATAGTAATCAGTTTATGTGTGCCATGAGATTAAAAGGTTGAAATATTACCAAGGCAGAGAATGTTATAGAAAGCCAATTTTGTACTCCTTCCTGTAGCCTCCTCCTGACTAATGTTTCTCCAATCAGGAAGTTGCTTAGCCAAATTGAATTTATATCATTTCATTTTTCTTCCCATGATCCTCATGGGATTATGGAGAAAGCAGGTATCAGTGCCATCACTTAAAACCTGTACAATTGAGTTATGAAGATAATAATTGAAATAGAAAGGTGCTCCCTGAGTCTTCAGTAGGAGACATTTTGAGGAAAAAGGGACTAGCAGATACTTCTTTTTATGATCCTTTGGAAACAAAAAATTAAACAAATTATACATTATTTTAAAAATATAATACTCTTTAGGCCAGCAGTTCTTTGCACTGACCATATAGTAGCATGTATCTGGGCAGCTTTTACAAATATTGATATTCAGGTCTTACCCCAGATCAATTAAATCAGGTGTTGCTTTCTCTTTATTTATCCTTGCTGGAATTCATGAAGCTTTTTGAATCTATGGATTGACATCTTTCAACAGTTTTAGACAATTCTCAGCCATGATTTGCTCAAATATTGCTTCTTCCCCATTCTTTCTTCTTTTTCTGGGATTTCAATTATGTATTTGTTAGATCATTTGACTATGTCTCATGATTTTTCTTCTTTAAAAATTTTTGTTGGATTCATTGGGGTGACATTGGTTAATAAAATTATATAGGTTTCAAGTGTACGATTCTATAATACATCATCTGTAAATCTTATTGTGTGTTCACCACCCAAAGTCAAGTCTCCTCCATCACCATTTTAACTGTCCTTTTCCTCTTCTACTCCCCCTTACCCAAATCCCTCTGGTAATCACCACATTGTTGTCTGTGTCTATCAGCTGTTTTTTTTAAACCCTTCACTTTTTTACCCAGCCCCCTGCCAATAACTGTCAGACTACTTTCTATCTGTGAGTCTGTTTATGTTTTGTTTGTTAGTTTATTTTGTTCATTAGATTTCACATGCAAGTGAGATCATATGGTATTTGTCTTTCTCTGACTGGCTTATTTCACTTAGCATAATATTCTCTACAGGTCCATCCATACTGTTGCAAAGCATAAATTTTTCTTTTTTATGCTGAGTAGTATTCCATCATGTACATGTTCCGTAGTTGTTTTACCCACTCATGGGTACTTGGACTGCTTCCAAACCTTGGCGATTGTAAATAATACTGCAGCCCTGACTGGTGTGTCTTAGTTGGTCAGGGGTCATCCCACAAAGCAAAAGCTCTCCAGTTCTGGTCTTAGCCAGGGCACATGTCTGTGTTGCTGGGTCCTCCCAATCAGGGCACATTTGAGAAGCAACCCATTGATATCTTTCTCAGATTGATGTTTCTCCCCCTTTCTTTCTCCTTTCCTTCCTCCCTCTTTAATAGAAATAAATAAAATCTTTAAATAATGCTGTAATGAACATAGTGGTGCATATATTCTTTCAAATTAGTATTTTGGGTTTCTTTGGATATACTCCTAGACGTGGGATTGCTGGGTCAAAAGGCAGTTCCATTTTTATTTTTTGAGGAAATTCCATACTGTTTTCACAGAGGTTTTATCAGTCTACATTCTCACCAACAGTGCAGAAGGGCTCCTTTTCCTCTACATGCTCACCAGCACTTGTTTGTTGATTTATTGATGATAGCCATTCTGACAGGTGTGAAGTGGTATCTCATTGTCACTTTAATTTGCATCTCTCTGATGATTCCTGATGTTGAGTATCTTTTCATATGCCTATTGGTCATCTGTATGTCCTCTTTGGAGAAGTGTCTATTCAGACTCTTTGTCCATTTTTAAATTGAAATTTTTTTGTGTATGTGTGAGTTGTAGTCACATATCTTTTCTATCCTGGTCTTTTTTCCTCCAATTTATTTTTAATATTTTAAAGTTTATCTGCCTTTGAGTTAGCTAACCTGGCTTCTGACTTGACAGTCTTTAATGTTAAACCCATTCAATGCATTTTTATTTTCAGATATTTTAATTTTCAGTTTCAAAGTATCTTTTATTTCTTTTTATAATTTCAATTCTCTGTTGAAATGCTCCATATTTTAATCATTTGTTCACCTTTTCCTTTATTTTCTATAACATGTTAATAACAGTCCTTTAAGGACCTTTTCTATTAATTCCAATATGTAGGCCATCTCTCTGTTTGCTCCAAATGGCTGGGATTTTTTCTTCTTCTTTAGATGTCTTGTAAATTTTTATTTTATGTTGGACACGGTGGGTAAGAGATAGTAGAGACTAAAGTTTATATTACTTTTACTCAGAGAAGATCTTCCCTTTAATTAATCTAATCAGATATGGGGATTTTGACAAATTCTGTCTATCTCTGGTTTCAAATGTTTCAGGGCAGAGAAGACCCTGCAGTGGTTTTTGACTGCAGCCGAGCAGGTTCTCGCCTCCCCATTTCCACCTGCAAAGACTGCAGGACAGTCAGGCTGCCTTTTCGCAGTTTTGAACTTTGGTCTCTAGTCTCCAGCCCCATGCTTCTTCCAATTTTGGCAAATGTCTTCAGGAGACTGGCTGGGTGTTTGAAGTAGATGGCCCCCCTTTGACATGGACTTTGTTTCCCTGCTATTGTTAGATTACTGTGTATTTCAGGCTGCTGTATGAAGGAAGCTCCCTTACCTTTCAAGTGTGCCTTGAGTCAGCAAATGAACCACAGAAGAAAATGGCCTTTGTACATTGAGGGATTATGAAGTTTCCAAATTATCCTTCTAGGCCCATATAATCTCCAAAAGCTGTGGTAGTTTTTATTTCTCACAGTAATGTTCTTGTATTCAGGCCAAGCTTGAGTCTCATCTTGCACTTAGAATTGGCCCACATTGCCAGGGTAGAAAGCAGCCAGTGGCCGCCTACTCATCTTGGAAGGGCTCTCCCGTCTTTGGTTGAGTTCATAGAGGCCTTTTTGCTTCCATATCTTTCTGCTGTCTTGGATAACAGAATTATAGCAATTTAGTTGGCGTTTAAAAGTTGTTTCAGCCAGAGCAATGTTCTGTTGCTTTCTACTACATTTTACCTAGAACCATAGTTAATTAAACCATACTTTCTGATGGTAAGAATTAGCTTTCATAGTTGGGTCTTAAAGAAACAAAGGGGGCATAGAAAATAAACAATGTTTTCCCTTCTGAACGCCTATATTCTATGTCATGGATGTATACCCTTGTGAGTAGAATATCTATAATTTTTTTTGTATGTTAGTCCTGTGTCCTCAAAGACAATAAACTTCTGGTGGACATGGACAAATCTGACATTACCTAGAATGGTGCTAAGCAGATTTTTTTTGATTAATTGATTGGTTGATGGTTTCCATTGGCATTTGACTAAAGCATCTGGACAGAGAGAAAAACCATATTGGGTTTGAAAGCCTAGAATATGTGTCATGAGTTTAGAGCAAAGACATATACAAAAATTATAATTGTGCACCATTCATGGGAAATAACTATATAAAGATGCAGGAAGTTTGCTAACTTGTTTTGTATTATCAAGATTATTTAAAATTGGGTGAGCAGTTACTAGAACCCCTTTTCCAGAGGTTAGTTAGTTGTAGGATAAACATGTGTGTGTCTTGAATTGGTTACTAGTTCTACTGGAAGGCAGTGAGATAGACTGATCCAACCTACGAAGATTTTCCTCTATCTCCCACCCTTCTGCATTTAATCAAATTATACAATGGCTGAGAAGGCTAAGGAGAGCTGAGAACAATGTCACATAAAGTGGTGAACAGGCTTTAGAATGATTTACTTGGCTTTTTAATTAAATTAAATTCAACCCAATGATATATACCAATATGAAGAAAAAGTCTCATGACATACAGAGTCTGAGACCTGGCAAGACTAAGAATTATAGATTAAGGTAGTCAAGTACTTTAAATATACACATTCATCACACAGAATGAGCCTCAATTCTTCGATCATTCAAACTTGATGTTACTCTGAAGAGTATCATTTCATGGGATCTTATACCTGGGGGGCGAATCATTTTTGTGACAAACTCACAAGACACATCATTCTCATTGGAATAACAAAATGGCATTCCAATCTGTTCATGAATGAATGAGTACAAAGATATGTGAAAAAACCTACTGTGTAATTTAAAGACTATCCATTAATTTATGGTTGATTGGAGAATACATTGTTTTTGGCTCTTAGAACACAAAAGAGAGACTTCTACTAAAGAAATGTGTCTATTTCTTTGATTCTCACTATCTGTTTGTACTATTAAATCATCATCCAGTGTACACAAAACAAACTGAAGAATCTGACTATAGATTGTGTGGGCAAAATGTGCATCGTATGTGAAGGAAATAGTTACTCAACCACAGAAGACACTGAATCCTAGAACGTCTGACTTATTACACTCTATAAATTAATTTGTTGAATGTACAATTCTGCATGCTTTAACATTTCTTTTCTCCTTTTGACTGGACTTTTTCTCGATCATCTGATGTCGTGAATTAAAAACAGCAACTCCATCTCAGATGGCTGCACCCTAAGTTTTCCCTCTGTGGATAATTTATGTTTACATTATTGCTCTAAATTGTCCTTATGTTGGTTCTTCTGGTTGGGGAGGAATGCCATCGTTACACTTGAGTTTGTAACTGGCCTTTGGTAGGTACCTTACTGTCATTTGATAGTGTCAATGAATGCTAGAGACCAAGAATCCTACTGTTGATTTTATGGAGCTCCCTCATTTATAGATAATCAAACAGACACAGAGAAATCAAACTTTTGCTCAATGCTCCACAGCTCCTTGGTAGCTGAGTCAATCTTGGAATCAAGGTCTTGGTACCCTGGCTGTGCTGTTTTTCTGCAATTTTTGTGCTATAACCTCACAATTTGGACTTAGTCTTGCCTTCTGCTGGTGATAATACTGATGTTGATGCAATTGTATTACATGCATTTTTGCCCAAATTTTTGAGGGAAAAATAAGGATGCACATTATTCATGGGTAGTACTAATTCTGTACCTATAGAAATGTTTTAAATCTTTTTATTTATGCTTATGCATTAAACGTATAACTCTAGAAAGCAATAACAATATCTGTATGCAAAATAATACCCTGGAATATAATAATCAATTTCAGTTCTAAATACAAATAAATAAAAAATTGAATTTAGACATTTATTTTTTCCTGAAAGTTTGGGCCAACAATGTGGGTGTGCGCTATACATGGCAAAATATGGTATTAATGCAGTTAGTTCTGGAAAATCTTGTGCTTGTGGATAATTAAAATTAGCACCTTTTTTGAAGAAGGTCATTCTTCACATATAATCAGAAGAAGTGGGACACATCCTTCAAAAATGTCTTCCTGTAGATTTTCCAGAGGGTAAATCACATTCTCCCCAATTTACTTTCTTCAAACTGTTGGGCTAAAATCTTCACCTGTGAATATACTATGTATCAAGTGTCTAGAAACACAGCAGGGGGGAAATCAGCCTTCTTGCATTTTCTGTTAGGAGAACAACCTTAAATTATATTGAATTCTTGCCGTCTAAAGCACCACATGGCTCTTTCTCTTCAGAGGCTGCTGCTTTGCCATGCAGGCTACTTGGGAAGTAATTAAATTGAACAGACACTGCCCTTGATTTAAAGTCAGAGGGGGAAGCAGTTAATTGAATAGAAATGACAGTTCTTCTTTCCTAAGGAGGCTAGGCCAAGCTTGGAGACAACTTAAAGTATTGAAGGGAAACTACTCTAAACAATCAAGATTAATCATTGGCGGGGGGGTTACAATTTATTTTATTTTGCTTGATAAGCAAAGGAAACATTTGAGTTCTTTGTGGATCTCTATGAACCCTTTCTCTCCAGACAAGTAACAGTTGGACTTTGTGAGTCCTTGTCACCTTGGTGCAGAGGCTTTCAAACCTTTTCTCAGTGGATTTTTCTGGTCTGTTTTCAGGTTGAAGGGGCGTGTGCGACAGAAGCTGGGAAATGAAAGCTGGGATTGTTTTCTTGTCATCCTGTACCCTTGCCACCTGGCGACTGTGATTCTGATGAGTGGAGATACATAATGGCCACCTCAATGCAACGCGCTCCTTTATTTCCTGGGGGTCAGGCACCAGGAGGACCAGGAGGGCACAAGATCTGTTGAAACGTGACCCTGTTTGGAGCAGGGGTGAGAGTCTCTCGGTATGTAGAAGACTGAAGAAAATGACTTCTTGGGAAAGCGCATAGCATTCTGAAATCAATAGCTAAAAGTACAAATGCTCATTTTCAAGACTGAAGTATAATTAATAAAATGTCCCCAAGGATAAGTGTTGAGAAGGAAGCCTCTTTTTTAAATCAAGCAATGGATAAAAAATAAAAGTACAAAGTGAAAAAAATACATAAATTTTAACTCTAAATTCTCTCTGTAGAGAGAGTTGTAGCTTTTAGGGCATTTATATTGACAGTCTTCAAAGCTTGGTCTACTCAATGATCTTTTCCCAGTAGAGCTCACCTGGAACCTGGTGGATCTGTGTAGAAGACAGAGTTGGGACACTGGTGAGGAAATCAGCATTTCTCCACGGTCCCTTGATTGATCTGGAGCTGTTAGGAGCGTAAATCTTTTCACCTTTGCACTTAGAATAAAGCAACTCAGCTTTAACAATAAGTTGGCTTCTGTATACTCTTTGGTAAGCAGGTGCTTTTGCCACTGAGCCCAATTTTGTAGTCTGAAGGTCAGGGAACGGGCATGTATAACCCCAAGGGGAAGTGAATGGAGGGATGGTGGGAAGGGAGGCAACTGGAGGGACTCAGTGAATTTCTGGTTTTCCCACTATCTAGTGGTCTCTACGGACATGCCAACTTCCCTCTTTAGGCCACAGTTCCTTATAGCTGCAGAATGAAGGATTAGAAGAGATGATTGCTAAGTGTCTTCTAACTGTGACACGACTATGCTAACTCCTCCCTCTCCTCCCAGGGCATTTAAATGGTGGAATCCATATAAGTTCAAACAATCAGGCACCTTGGAATTGTTGGCATGAACAGAGATGGCCCTGAATGCAGCCTGGGACCACATGTATCCAGCACAGGTGAGCTATTTTTAAGCAGAGTCTGTATTTTAGGAACAGGTCCACGGAACAAGGAGCTTCCTCTCTGCAAAAGGGAATAGATCAGCAATTCGCAAAGAATAAGAAAATGTTGATATTTTCCCTTGGAGAGAGTGGTTTATAACTTTCCCAGTGAAAACTTTTACAAATAGCTGTCTTTCTAGATTTCTCAAGTATTAAATAAAGAGATTGAACAGGTAATCTCCAGCAGACTCTCTCATTGTGTATTTCACAGAAAAATTTCAAGAGCCAATCAATACTTAGTGTTTGGACATGAGGAAGGGCTCTGCTTAAAGATGCGATAAGACAGACGTCATTACTGCTGGGCTCCTCAGAATTGTCAGTAAGCTAATAGTACGTTTTGAGCTTTGAAGGTGAGAGTATAGACTATAGCATTTACTGAACTTGTTTAATTATAGAACTCATCCTTTCCCCATGAATCATCATCATCATCATCATCATCATCATCATCATCATCATCATCGTTAGCAACTAGCATTCTGAAGAGGACAGTTTGAGAACATTGCTTTAAGGAATCAATGCTTTTAATGCCTGCATACTCTCCAGAAGAGATTTCCCATTTCTATGTCTGCAAGGGAGACTCAAGTTAGATGCCCTGAAGAACTTCCATGTGAGACTATGCCAAAGTGTGGAAGAAGATCATGGGATTTTCCCATCCAGATTTTGCTCCATCAGTCCACAGACCATTGCCTTGGTCCCCATTTAGTTTGGGTTTTCTTAAACAGTTAAACACCTTTAAAAGGAAGAGCTGACAATTAGAAAAAGTGAAATAAACACTCATATAACGATGGTGGTTTTATGTAACAATTGGGAGTAATATTTTGAAGATCAGTTGTATGACATTCTTTGCCTTTTATTTCTCACTGTGGCCAAGAACTCAATATTAGCATTGATATGAAATCTGTGGGTGGTTTTGCTTATCTCGACTGTTATATAATCTTCATTACTCATTAGGATGTGGTGTTCTTGTTGATGAGCCACCGACATTTCTCAGGCAACATAATTATGCATGAGATGTCGTAGTATAGTATTCAAACTCAGTAAACACTTTTCACATTTAAAACAAAGCATAGGCTGCATGAAGTGAATTGTGTTAAAAGTTTTTTTCTGGTTTTGCAGGTCTCACTTTGAAAAGAACCTAATTGTTTGAAAAATGTAGGTTACTTACCACTTAGGAAAGTCCCTCTCTAAGCATGGGAGACGAAAGAGCAGGAAGTCAAAGGTGGCCAGCTGAGATTGCTGCTCCCAGCTTCTCGTCACAGGCCCGCCATCTGCATCTCTGCTGACTGGTGTGAAAAACAAAGTGAATCATGAGTAAAGAAAAGTGGTCTCGTTCAGGCTGTCCTTGGGTTACTAGACCAGGTGCATTGCTACCATTGCACATTCTGATAGGTACAGCTTTGCCTTACCCCGTGGTCACAATTCTGGGCACAGAGGTGGTTCCCAATATTTATTCCTCAATGAGTGAATAAATTATACAAATTATACAAAACATACAAATTACACTTGGTAGTGAAAAGATGTGCATGTGAATTCTGGCCCCATCATCAACCAACTGCCTGATCCCAGGGAGCGCAGCCTCTCTTATCTGTGGTTTCCTCACTGACTTCTATCAGGCCCATGACCCTGTCAAGTAGGCTCTGTTTCTGGTAGAACTCACTAACGTCTGCCAGCAGAGTTATGCTTCGGTTTTGTGCCATCCCTCCCCGTTCCTGTCCCTGGATTTGTCAGAATTTCCAGCAGAAAGGGGAATGAAGCTCAATTTGACATCTTTCTATTCCGAACAGTGTATTTACTTTTCACTCCAGTTCTTCTCTCTTTGGCTACCATATATCTCATCCCTTCCTCACCTGGCCAGAAAACGATCTCAACCTCCAGTTATAAGATAAATAAGTCCTGGGAGTATAATGTATATCATGGTAACTATAGTTAACAATACTGTATTGTATGTTTGAAAATTGCTAGAGAGTAGATCTTAAAAGTTCTCATTAGAAGAAAAATACTTTGTAACTATGCGAAGTGATGAACGTTAACTAGACTTGTGTTGATCATCTCACAATATATACAAATATCAAGTCATTGTGTCGTGAACCTCAAATGAATACAATGCTACATGTCAATTACAGCTCTATAAAACTGGGGAAACAATCTCAGATAATAAAAAGATAAAAGTATTAATAAAATAATAAAGATAAACGACCAATTAATAATCATTTGTTAAGAGCTTACTATATTCCAAGTTATTTTCATACCCTATTTTATTTAATTCACTGTACAATTGTGTTGTAGTCATTATTATTCCCATTCTGTAAGATAATGAGACCAAAGGGAGTTGACCTCTACACAAAGTCACATAAGCTAGGAAGTGTCAGGATTTAGACACGAGGCTCTTTGTCTCCAAAGCTTGGGCTTTGTCCTCACAAAAATGGCGGGCACCTTTGGACCAGGTCACTTCTGAGGTTCCGTGCAGCTCTGTAATTCCCTGGGCCCATGTCACCATTGTCTTTGCTGTTTGTTTCTCACAGCTGTGCCTCAGCTCCTCCAATTGTATGCCCACGACGGCAATAGTGACTATTTGTTCTGGTGTGGCAGATATCGAGAGGCTTATGTGTTAAGCTTGGGTTTGAAACCACAGGGTTTCTGTGACCTTCTCTACGTGGGAGCCCATGTTTTACTCACCTTTTCATGTCTAGAATAACCCATGAGGTCAGTTATTGTTACTGTATTTTACAGGCAAAGAAACTAAGGCAAAGAGAGGCTACACAACTATTAACTAATAACACCAGACTTAAATCTGGGCCTTTGTGTAGAAATGAAGTGCAATTTCCATTCAACGCTGGCATTTACTAAATATTTATTGAATGTGTGAATGAATGAATGATAGTGTGATATCTTCATTTGTTTCCTGTGCTCCTAGAAAAAAAGGTGTCAAATGGTTCATGGGCAAGTCATCTGTGGATCTGCTATATCAAGAAGCCCAGATGCTTTCAAGAGAATCTAGAACATAGCAAAAGATCAAAATAAAGATTTGGAATCCATCGGTCAATGGGAACCTGCCTGATGCAGTTTCATGGGGCGAATGGGAGGTGGATGCTAGAGACTAGGTTGTTGCCAATATAGAAACACCAGTCAAAGTCAGGCTGTGTAACCAGAGAAAATGGAACTGAGACATTAATAATGTTTGTGAAGAAAGTTCACCAACCTTTGGGGTAAATGAATTCTCTACCACTCAGAGAAGAACACTGTGCTGATTTAGAAAAATTCCTCAGAGAGATCCTTACCACTGATCTCATTCCCTACTCGCTCTCACCACCTCTCTCACAGGTCTTTCAAGATGGCTTCAGATAGGATCCTTTATATAAGAAGGGAAATGCAAGTTTGGGGTGCTGAGGTGACATTAATTGAAACAGTGAGTTTTCTGTCATTTGTAAGAAAAAACAATCTGTAAGCAATGGTAGCTTAAAAAGGTCCTCACTAAGGACCTGTTTCATTTCAGCACTTACGTATCTTTTCAGATAGGAATTTAACATGGGTCTTAGGTTTGGAAATACTCCATGTGTCTCCATGCCTGCTATTCTACTTAAAGCCTTTGTAATCACAACCTAGTGACATGCTCCATTCTGCATGACTGTACCGGCTCGACACTTATTTCTCCACAATCACCTGCATTGTAAAAAGACGTGCCTTTGCCCCAGCTGAATAGCTCAGTTGATTAGAGCATCATCCTGATACCAAGGTTGTGGGTTCGATCATAGTCAGGGCACATACAACAATCGACCAGTGAATGCATACTAAGTGGGACAACAGATTGATGTGTGTCTCTCTCTTCCTCCTCTGTCTTTACAATAAATTAAAAAAAAAAAAGATTCGCCCTGAGTGATGGTATTTATTTTCCTATGGGTCTATTCCAACACGAACACATTTATTTCTCCACCTTCTTTAGGACCTCTTTGAAGTCATGAGAAAACAACTTAATCATCTGTGCCTTGGTTTTCTTCTCCATGGAGAGAAGAAATGGACAAAACATTAGCAGGCATATGAGAGAATGCATATAAACTGTAAAACAACCACAAATGCATATTATTATTTATATTCTTTCCACTCTCATAAGAAGCACATGCTTTGGGCTGCATGTTCATTTTTAGTAGTTTTTTCCCCAGTAGAGGACAAAGGGGGGATTTCCTTGTTCATCTCTAGTCATTGTCATCCTCATCATTATTATCGACCAACGGTTACTGAGTACTTATCACTAGTAGCAGGGCAGGGTGTCAGACCCCATAAAATGAGGAAGCAGATGACATCTTTGCAGCAGAGAGGTTTATAGTTTAAGTGGTAAAACCGCATATACTAATAAATTCAGTAATAATGAAAACTATCCTAAATATATGCTAAATGAATAGCCTAGCTATGAAAACCTGTGAGGAGTCAGAGTGGAGAGAGAACATAGAGAAGACTCTGTGTGTGAGGGGATCCTTCAGCCACCTCGGAAGGACAAGTAGGGAGCCCCTGGTTGTCAATGGCCCAATGGTGTGACTCTTGGCCAAGGATTAGGGAACAGTTAGCTGTGAAAAAGAGAGGTGTTGCCAGACCATAACAGGTATTGTGTCTTCTCCACACTGCACTCTGGACAGCTGAACTAACAAGTGATAACACCTTATCACTCTGGATTTTCCATTCCTCTGCCTTTTTTGGGTCTAGGAGACATTGATAGCTATTTTGTTAAGACATTTTGTTAAGTTGTTTGTCATAATATTCATTGTAGTTATTGAGATAAGTCTAGATACTTGAGAGGTGCATAACTTTGTGTAAACAGAGGTTGAGGAGAAAATTAGTCTGGGGTTTTGTAACCTTGCGAATGGCAGCCATTAAAATAAGATTCATATATCATCACCAGAATTGTTTATATCTGACTTTTATTCCACAATGTGCTACACTCCCTGTATCTCACCCTACTTGCTATTTTTCACAATGAACAACTTACTCATTTTACACTACTAGCAAACAGCACTGCTGGTATCTACTCTTCAGGCTGCAAGCTGACCATCTTGCATAGGTTCTCTGGAATGTGACCCTAGAGAGGTGGTGTAGCCTAACATGGCCATTGGTTAGCTTTTGGAACTTGGTATAAGAGGCTTTGTTTGCATGCCCCTGTGTCCTACTTTTGATCGTGAAATAGCTGAACTAGCCTGATATATTTCAAACCCCTTTTGGCAGTTAAACCATTTCCTCCTGCAGAATCTTCTATGGAATCACAATTTATAAAAGTAGGGGTTTCTCATGAAGACAGAGGTGAGGCAGGGGTTAAGAAACCCACAGTCCTGCTGACGGGCCTCTTCCTGGTAGCCTCAATCATTAGAGCACTGCAGAAACCGGGCTGAATAAGGTTGAATGGAAAGATCTTTAAAGTGAAGCTATTTGGTGGTTTGAACTCTGCACAGACAAAAAGAATATCAGAATGGCGTCAAGTCTGGCATCCTGGCATGTCATTGAAATGGAATGCCATGTAGGTTCCAGTTCTTTAACAGAAAACTCCATGCCACAGGTAAACTGCCTGGTCCATGGGTTCTTGTCTGGGTTTGTACAATGTAGCATGACTGGATTTAAGGGCAAGACCTTCAGTTTCATGCCATTCACTTGGAGACCACCTTTAATCTGTAGTGGGGGGCAGGTCAGGAGTTTCTGTGTGACTCGGGTACATGAATAAATTGTTTCTTAGAAAACACCAGACATTTATGTTTGAGGAGTCTCTCATTTATTTCCACTATGCATAATAAAGGCAAAAGGTCAAATGGCATGTAATCGCCATACTTGCCTAATATAATTTTCAAACTACTAGTGAAAAAGCCAACTTAAATCTTTTATTCATGCTGAATTTCCTATGTACGCATGTACATATATATTGCATGCATCTATGTAATGCATAACTATCTAACAAAAACTCCACATAAAGATGTCTATCCTATTTTTGCATGCTTGTTATGCTTAAAAACATCAAGAAGTAAACATTTTGGTGTTGAGTTTTTAACAGTTATATTGACAATAAGCACAGCCTATTTATTACTGTATTTTTTGGACCATAAGACGCACCTACGTTTTAGAGAAGGAAAATAGGGAAACAAATTTTGAAGCAAAAAATGTGGTAAAATATTTAATAACATAAATAACATGATATTTCACCAATGTAAATGTAAACAGAACTCAACAGCAGCATTAACAACCATTATTCCTCCCAAATTTGGGGGGTGGGAAGTGCATTTTATAGTCCGAAAAATATGGTAATTAATACAATGCTGTATTTTGGTTTCTATTCCTTAAGAAAAGCCCTATGTGCCTTATTATTCTCATCTTCATTCAAAGGCCCAAGGGTTAGACTCGTTAGAGAGAGGGTTAGGCAGCCTCGTTCCGATTATTTATTGTAGCTACCCTCCATGCCTGTCATTTTGATCCGTAATCGCGGAACACTTGCATTATGTTGGCTCTTTCTGGTATCTGAACATGATGTAATATCTCGCACACTAGTCGGACAAGCAATAAAGAGACTACAGTAACACTTTGGTACTCATTGGCTTCAGAACTCATCAAACACTCTACTCACCACATTTTAATGAGAAAAAATGTTTCATCACTTGGCACTTGCTTGGGGCTCATCGCACTTGCTAGAGTTTGTGTGAGTCGTGATGCTGCCCCACAAGAGAAAATGCTTCACTGTTCGGTACTCGTTGGTTTCAGCACTTGTCATGAGTTCCAGAATGCATTAACGAGTACCGGGGTACAACTGTATTTTGGCTTTTATCTATTTGATGCAGGCATACATTCTTTATTAGTTTTGGACCTGGAAGGGAGGCTAGGGATGTGGTCATTTATCTGGTCATCCTAACTACATTAGCTCCTGCAGGGTCATGAACAGCACCAGTCCACAGGTCTAATATGACCTTGGAACCTAGTAGTAACTTCTGGAAGAGCTTAACTGAAATTCTATTGTATTCTCCTCAGTTCCTACTGCACAAATGAACGGGTTAAATGGGTGTGGCCTAAAACCGATTCCGGCAGCGCATTGAGTACAATGC
>PVKM010003516.1:0-57129 GCA_004027735.1 Carollia perspicillata | reverse complement strand
TGGGCATATTTTCAAATTATTTAGTGATGCATTACCATAAAATTAACTTGAATCAGCTATAATTCTGAAAACTTAAAAGTAAATATTTCAAAATTTGATAATAATGATAAGAGATAATGCTAATTGAGAATTATAAGCCAGCACTGCTTGAGTACTTACATATATTATCTTTAAATATTATTAGCAACAAATTACTTACAATTGATTATGAGTCATCACTGTGTTTGAGACAGTATCTTTATATAACTGATTAGTTATTCATGCCTCTGGGCATGAAGATTTCTATATTATTTATCTTGCCTTTTGGCCATTTTCTAGCTCCACAGGACAAACTGAAAGAAGGGAAAATTAACTTAAATCAATCAATGTTATTGCATCCTGTACCTATTGTCAGAGTCCAGAGGAAGGAAACTAAATCTAATAAAAAATATGAAATATTTAGAGTGTGTATGTGTAAATTTCATTTATTCATGCTTTTTTTACTTTCTTTACCAACAATACCTAAGGAAAAACTGGTAACAAACACTCAGTAGCAATTATCAGAATTCATTCTCCTTCTTCCTCAAGTCTTACAGACCACCAACAGAAGGGCTAAAAATTTTAAATAAAGTACCAAGTAATTGGGGAAAGTGGTATTCGAATTTCATTAATCATTTAATTTGTATTGCTTATAAAAATCATCTTGTTCTTACCTTGCTTTTTAAAAACGTTATTGAATTTATTAAGGTGACATTATTTAATGAAGTTACATAGGTTTCAATGATACAAGTCTGCAATACATCATCTGTATATTGTACTGTGTTCACCAACCAAAGTCAAGTCTCCTCCTTCCACCACCACGTATGCTTCTTTTACCCACTTCTCCCTGTCCCCACCCACCTTTCCCTCTGGTAATTGCCATGCTGTTTTCTGTGCCTATGAGTTTTTACTTTTGTTTTTTCTTGTTGTTTAATCTCCTCACCTTACCACCCAATTCCCCTCACCTCTGGCAGCTGCCAGTCTGATCTCTGTATCTATCAGTCTGTTTCTATTTTGTTTGTTTTGCTCATTAGATTCCACATATACTTGTGAAATCATATACTTGTCTTTCTCTGACTGGCTTATTTCACTTAGCATACTACTCTCTAGGTTCATCCACACTGTCACAAAAAGTAAGATTTTCTTCTTTCCCTATCTTGCTTTTTGTCAGTATCAGGAAGCAAGAGTTTCTTAACTAGTATGCAGTGAAGAAATTGCAATAGTAGTAATTCTCTAGTAGGAAGGAGACACAGAAAGAGGGGATTGCCATAACTCATGTTAATATGTCTCTAATAAACACTGACATCCTTAAATGGCATCCTTAAATGGACAGGCCCTTCTTAGTTATTAAAGAGCAACCCTCACTAATTGGACTAAACTAGTAAAACAGAAAACAGAAGGCAGAAAACTAATCACAGTTTCAGATTACTTTTTATTAAATAGACTACTTTTAGGGCAGTTTTAGGCTTACAACATAATTGGCTAGATTACTTTTAAGTCAGTTTTGCTGAATTCAGAATCATGGAAAGATTAATTCAACAGCAGTGATATCAGAAAAAAAAATCAAGATCCAAAAGAAGTCTGATATACACATTAACTTGAAAATGAGAAACAGAGTCGTCAAGGATTCACTTGCCTGTTTATTCATTCAGCGATGAGGACAGTTTGTATTCTTAAAGAGCATCTGCAATCTACCACAGTACACAGGCATCACAGGCTGCTATTTCAAACAGCAGAACAGGATTATGTTTCTGTTAGCTGAAAAACGGAAGGCAAGTGAATGATGGGAGGTAATGTGAGAAAGACTTGATTTGAGACTACCTGAATTAGTCGAGAATGCTTGCCATCATTACTCAACAAAGAAATACAAATTAAAATCACTGAGATACCATTAACTGCATACCCAAAAAGCTAAAGTTAAAAACGCTGACAATACCAAATTGTGTTGAATATGTGAAGCAACTGAAACTCTCATACACTGATTAACGGCAGTGTAGAGAGATTAAACCACTTCATGGCACCATATAGCAGTACCTACCAAATAGTAAATACATGACTCAGTAGCTCCACTGTTAGTTATATACTCTAGAAAAATGGATGCCAATGACTACGCAAATTATCTGCAAAAATGGTATCAGCTCAATTCATAATAGGCAAAACTGGTAACTACCCAAAAACCCATTAACAGAAGAATGGACAAATAGATTGTACTCATAGACTACTATACTGAATTTATTTAAAAAGACTACTAATCCCACCAAAAATATACAGCACTATCACTAACATGTTGAATGCAAAAATATAGACATAAATTAGTACATACTATATGGTATCATTTAAATGAAATTCAAAATCCAGGAAAAGGAGGTGATGAAGTGAGAATATTGGTTACCTTTGAGGTAGACTTCTAGGGGGCAGGAATGTTCTATATCTTCATCTACGTATAAATGTATACTTATTCATAAAAATTTATGGAATGTACACTTAAAATGTCTATGTTCATGCATGTATGCAAGGCTTCAGTTAATAAAATATTAAAATATATATCATCATAAAATTTACAAGGGAAAATATATAATATATATTTAAGCCATCCAAATTAAAAAAAAAAACCTTAAGATTATAGATTTCTACCCACATTTATCAATGATATATATAAATATAGATGTACTAAATACTCCAGGTAAAATATTTCTAGATTGGATTTTAAATACATATATACAAACCTATGCAAATGGCTTTTCTTTTATCATACATTGGGTAAAAATAAATTGTAGTTAGTTTATAAAATTAGTATTAAAAAGTGAAACATTTAAAGAACAACAAGAAAATGGTAGTATCAGTATCAACCCAGAATGGGGAAGGTCTATCATAGCATTAAAAAAAAAGTGACACAAAACATTGGGCAAATTCATTGTCAAATGAATAAAAACCAATTATTTCATAAAAAGGAAAATATCTGAAACACATACACAACAAACCTATAAAAACAATTTACATACAAGTTTTCAAAATGGGGTAAATATTTGCAATAAATATGATTTGAAAGCATTGACAAATTGTTTTTAAATGGACACATGAAAAGTAGAGCACACAGACAGATGATTGAATGTTCAATTTCACATATAGTAAGAGAATGTACATTAAAATAGAAATGAAGGTCTCCTGACACACACGCATCCACACTAATACTGTATCTGGTTTTGAACGGGAAGATATTTTCTGGGGGTATTTCAGTAAAATTTATCAAACACCATAAAATGTACATCACCTTTGGTCTGCCAGACCAGAGGTGTCAAGTAATTAACACCAGTAATAGCAAAACTGGAAATAAAGTAAATTTCTAACAGCAGTGAATTGTTTAAATATCTGTGGCATATTTTTACAGCTGAATAGTATATAATAAATACGCTGTATTTATTTATGTTTGCTAGTATGAAAAGTGTTAATGATAAATTGCCACATAAAAATGCTGTGTTAAGAGCAGTGAATGTGTGTATGTAATATGGGCTTTCACTAGGGCATGATCATGAATAAGCAGCCACACACCCAGTAAAGTTTTCCCTTACTAGAATGTTTGGGCAGGCGAATGAAAACAGAAGCAAATCAAGCAGTCAAGCATCAGTCACTTCCACCTTTATGGAAAGTGAAAAGCAAGTAACTTGGTCAAGTATTTCTTCTTCTAAAATCAAAAACCTTGAAGTCCTAAATCAGTGTAAACATACAGTAAAAGTTATAGACTTAAATTATAGTAATACCTTAAATTTTGTGCCATATACATAAAATAAACTTGTGAAGGATTGTTCAGTTTTTTAAAAAACATCCATCTATCCATCTACCAAGCAAGCAAATGAAGCTAAAACCTCTCTTCAGCCCTTCACAACAAATGTTCCACCTGACCTAAAAGGAATTCTAGGAGACCTAAACTCCAATAGACTCCATCATTTGTTCTCCCATCGGACAAGGAAACCAATATCCAGAAAAGTCATGAAAATTAGTAAACTAAAAGAAGACAACATCCAACTTCAAACGCTCTCCTAAGTTACCTCATCATTCGGGTAATATAATTTTACAGTTACCAAGATTCTGCATTCTGATTTTCACTTTTCCATACAAACCAAATGTTGTGCCGACATTGCCATATTTCATATTAAATAAAGCTTTCTAAATGCATATAAAACATTTTAGTTGGAGTCTTCACAACCCAAAACACTTTCCTCAAATAAAACATCTGCTTTGCTAGCAAGTGTTTCAAATTTGAAGACATTTGTTTCAATCATCTTTGTACAAATCAGCATTTTTCTTGATTTGAGGCCAAGTACTTAAAAAAAAATTAACTACTATATATTTTCAATGGACAGCCCTTATTTATTGGTAGAAATCTGCATGAAAAAATGTTACATGTTAATTCTTTGCACAAAATACTCTTCATTTTACTATGTCAGCAAAAGTTCATATAAATTATTTTCAAACTTTTACACATTCTTTCAGACATTATCGAAATGTTTCATTTCTAAAAGACTTACCAAGTATCTTAAATCAACAATGCAGAAGTTTAAGAAATAACTACAATGTGAATCAGATTTTAATTATAAAGAATTTTTCTTCTATTATGTTCAGCTAAGAATTATATTTATTTTAAAAAGACAAAACATTTATCAAATTCATACATTCTCAATTTTAAAAATATTATTTAAAAACTTAGACCTTTGATGCCCTTACAGCAGCTATTCTATGTTAACATTTATGGAGTGTGTATTTTGTGCCAGGCAGTTTTCTAAGTTGGTGTTATATGTGAATGCTTCAGTTAATTTTTTTTAAACAAAAACCCTACACAGTAGTATCATAACCCTATTTTACACAGTAGGTAACAATCTCACAGAGGTCAGGTCAATGGCTCAAGGTCACATAGGTAATGATAACTGGCAGCACTAGCCAGGTCCACTGGGCAACAAAGACGACACACTGTGCTATCTCCTACGATTGGATAGCATGATGCATTACTATATACAGTTAGTATAAATTAACAGTTTGGAGAAGAGTGGATGATGACAACAACAATAGCAAACGCTTCTTTAGAATTCATTAGGTACAAGGTAGTAATTAAAACAATTTTTGACAACAGCTGATTTGTCAAGCATAACCCTTGTTACACCCCTATACCAAATTCACAGACAAGGAAACCGTGCACAGAGGAGTGGAATGACCTAACCAAGGACCCAGCTAGTGAGTCCTACAGCCAAGGTTCTGACCCAGAGAGTCCGGCTCCCGAGTCAGGTTTTTATAATGACTACATTATGAAATAAGATAGTTAAGTTTTTAGCTAATTGTGAAAAGTATTAATTGCATGATTCCAGTTCTGTAAGAAAAAACATCATGTAAACATGGAAAGTTTATAAAGGTCTATGCGAATGGGATTGACAGTGATTATCCCCAATTATAGTGGCCATTTTTGGCTGCATTCAAATTTAGCTGTATTTTTAAATTTTTCTACATTAATACATATTTCTTTTGAAATATCGAAACAAAACGAACTTTTTTAGGTTTTTAAAAATCTGTGACTCACTTTCATCACTATCATTAATCTGATGTTCACTGCCTTTTATCTATGAACTAATCTCCCTATGTCCAGTCTTCTTTCCCCTCTCTAAACTCCACAACAACAATGAACTTTGTTATAGCAAAATGCAGAGCTTTGATTATATTATCATCATCTGAAAATACATATCCTATACACATTTGTTTATCTATTTATTTCCCTCCTCCACCAATTTATGTGCTCTTTCAGGAAGAGAAATTTTCCTGTTTGTCAGGAACAGGTATGGTACTACCACAGCCCTCTACAGAAAAGATCGTAACCTCAGATGGAAAACGGTACAGGTACTTCCTGAAAACACCTGTGTATAAAGTGGACCCACACAGTTCAAACCCCTACTGTTCCAGGGTAAATGTCTATATTTTTAGTTTCATGTAGTTATTGCTTGAATTACGAAGTCCCAGCCTAGGCTTTTACTACACATTAAAATTCAATTTAAAAAAATCACAACTGAATCCTGAACTAGAACCATAAACCCTCCATAATTGAGGACTTAAGTGATACAACAAAGCTCACAGTATTCAAAATGGGGATGCTAATGAAGAAGAAAGCTACAAAGACAAAAAGCAGCAGAGCTAGGAAGCGCATACTCTCTACTTCATCCTACTTGTACTAAGAAATTTCCTGTGCACTTATGAGTACATTGTTTTCCAGGCTAACCAATTTAAACTACAAATTCACATTATGGTTAAGAATACGGAAACTAATGTGACATCATTATCCAAGATCACTAATGGCAGAGAATTAGACACTCAGCATAAAGGGCAGCATTTGCACAATGGAGGGTAAGGAGAAAATGCAAGCTAGTTATGTATACCACCAGATTCAGAAAACACTGAAATGATTATAAGAAAATCATATATGTCTCAGTTTGGGGAGGACAACTGTAAACTATGACATAATGTCTGTTTTACTCCCTTTTAAACAGAAACATACATATTCTTTCCAGATAAATGCTTTTTCCAGTACCAACACTAGAATTAAACTAGCGGTTACCAGGTAATCACAGACAATGGGAATGAAGACAATGGTGCAGGGTCTCTTGTTTTATGATCCCAGGAGAATGATCAATCATGATAACATCACCCTCTGATGTGCCTTTTAGTTTACTTAATCATTCTGTTTCACAAGTGCAGTTTATAAAGTGTTTGTTTTAGCTTTAGACCAGTAAAGGAAGATATAATACTGAGACATCATGCGTGTGATAAATTAAATACCTAAATGAAGTGCCAAGGAAATAGTGATTGCATTAAGTGATTAACACCCACGGGTAACTAATACTTTTTAATTTTTAATTAAATTTATTACAGTGGCACTGGTTAATAAAATTACACAGGTTTCGAGTGTATAATTCTATGATACATCGTCGGTATACTGCACTGTGTATCTACCGCCCCAAGTCCAATTTCCTTCCACCACCACATATTTGACCCCCTTTCCCCTTCGCTCTCTCTCCCCACCAGGTCCTTTCCCTTTGGTAACCACTATACATTATCTATGAGCTTGTTTGTTTTTTTAATAAGAGAAAGTTTATTTAGAAAGTCACAGAGGTAGAAAAGGTGAGCCAGGTGGGCGACATGGGTTCAAATAAGAAGTTACGGAGGCAAAGGAAGGGGCCTTGAAGCTTAGGAGAGAGGAAGGCCAAGGGGATGTGCCTGGGGGAGAAGACCGGGGGGGAAAGGAGCAAGCACGCTCCAGAGAGAGCCCCCTGGAAAGAAAAGGAGAGGGACAGAGCACTGTGTCTGAGTTTTTGTGTCTTCTTTATTCATTCGTTACTTTCAGTTTTATATCCCACATGAGAGTGAAATTATACAGCTCTTGAAATTTTCTGACTTCTCTTCACATGACATTCTCCAGCTCCATCCATGCTGTCCCAAATGGCAGTATTTCACCTTTTCTAATGGCTGAGCTGTATTCCATTGTATGAAGGAGGACCCCCCAAATCCCAGAAATTTATGAAAAATTGTGTATTTATTCTTACACATTTAAACTTCAGTCACCTTCAGAGTACACTCCATTTGGAGTGTACACCTATTGATGGTTTTTCCACTGCTCAAAACAGTTTCTGAACTCATCAATTTTGATACCATTAGTGCTTTCCCTTTGAGGATATTTTTCATCCAGGAAAACAAAAAACCTGTTGCTCAGGGCAAGATCAGGTTAATAGAGAGGGTGGGGCACAGGATCAAGCTGTTTTTTTGGTCAAAGACTGCTGAACATGTGGGCAGGTGTGCTTGTAAATCACACTCATGAATGGGCAAACATGTTGAAAGAGTCTTTAAAAAAAATTCCCGGAAGCTGAATGAAGCCTCTCACAACAATGCCAGCCAGTACACTGATACAGAGGGGTTCCTGGAACACTCACCTAGTGGGGGAAGCCTATACTACATGGGCCCTCTCCAGAAGATAATTCCATTTGGAGGGGGTATTCCCCCTTCATAAAAGCCAGATCTTCTTTATCAATCATCTACCTAGGGGCGCCTCAGTTGTTTCCATGTCTTGGTCACCATGAGTAATGCTTTCATGAACACAAGGGTACATACATCTTCATGAAGAAATGTTTTCAAATTTTTCCAGTAGATACCCCAAAGAGGAATTGCTGGGTCACAGGCAACCTCGGGTGAGGGAGCTCCCTACTGCTGTTTTCCACAGTGGCTCTGCCAGTTTACGTTCCCACCAGCAGTGAGTGTGGGCTCCTCTCTCCCCACAAGCTCTCAGACACTTACGTCTTCTCTTGTTGATAGCAGCTATTCTAACAGGTGAGAGGCGCTATCTCATTGTAGTTGTGATTTTCATTTCCTAATAACTTTCCAGTGAAGTTGAGCATCTTTTCATTTATCTGTTTGCCATTTGTATGTCTTCTTAATAAAAGTATCTGTTCAGGTCTTCTGCCCAATTTTTTATTGGATTCTTTGTTCTGCTATTGGGTTGCATGAGCTATTTATATATTTTTCATATCAACCCCTTATGGGAGATGTTTGTAAATATCTTCCCCCATTTGGATGGTTGCTTTTTTGTTTTGTTGTTGGTTTCCTTTGCTGGGCAAAAGCTTTTTAGTTTCATACAGTCCCATTCATTTCTTTTTGCTTTTACTTCCTTTGCTTTTTAGGTCAAATTTATAAAATCCTCCCTAAAACCAAGGTCCATAAATTTATTACCTATGTGTCCTTCTATGTAATTTATTGTTTCAGGTTTTATATTTAGAGCTTTGATCTATTTGAAGTTAATTTTTGTGTCTGGTGACAAAACAGTCATTTCCTTCTTTTGCGTGTGGGTTTCCAATTTTCGCAGCACCATTTAAGGGAGAAGCTTTCTTCTCTCCATTGTATGTTTTTGGCTCCTTTGTCAAACATTATCTGCTCATATACATGTGGGTTTATTTCTGGGATTTCAATTCTGTTCCATTGGTCTGTGTGTCTGTTTTTCTGTTTGTATTTTATAAACTTCGTAATTACTATCTCTAAATTTCACATTTAATTTTAAAAATAACGTAAGCCCACTAGAAAAAAAAATGGCTTGGTTCCTAAAAAAACAGAAAACAAAGAAAAAGAGCCTCTCCTAATAAATAAGTTATATTTTGGAAAATGTAATAAATATAAAGTTCTTTCTAATGAAAGAAATGATATATATGTTATTTGTGGCAAGTTTTCAAATTAAGGTTCCTACTTCAATAGAAAAGGAGAAGGCTTCTGGACTCAGAAAGAAACAAACAGTGAAGGGAAGAATTAACAACAACAGCTCACTAAATTTTAAATATAACCAAGTTGCCAGGGAATAAACCATTTTGGGTCAGATGATTCTGAGAAAAAAATTACATAAACAAAAGTGTTTTACCTAAGCCACTAAAGGTCAGGAAATGTGTTTGATGTGCTGATATGTATGATACATATATATGCATGTATGTAGTTTATATACAGTTTAACATACATATATGCTTTTATGCACAGTTCTATAAGAGCATCCTATTAAAATTAGCTAACCACACGTAACAGCACGTGGAGAGAGTTAGGAGGAAAACTCGGAAACAGATTTCAAGTGAACGCAAATGCAGTGCTGCTGTGGAAAGACGTTCTGGCAGCAGGTGCAGAAAGACAGGCACGTGGGAAGGCAGCCGTGAAGCCTGACAGAATTCTGGGAATAAAATAATAATATTTAGAATTGATGTCACACTTTTTTTCTTTAAGCATTTTACACACATCAACTAATTAATCATCAAAACACCCACATGAATATTTCTCTCATTATCACGCCCAAGAATGATTAGTTGTTTCTTAACTATACAGCACAAACCAAACTTAAAATTTTTCACACTAAACCTTTCTACAATATTTGGCTTTTCATTTGGAACTAGTTTAATCTTTGCTTTTGGTGTTTTCAACAGATTCTATTGCCCCCAACAAATCCAGAATTTGATTTCTTATTTCTGATTTCCTTTGAGAATGGCATCAGGACTTATTCAAAGAATGCCTATATCATGGATGCTAAGGCTCAAATTCAATCTGGACAGAGTTCAGAAAGGATATTGGACAACTAAATAGAATATTAAAAATTTCTAGAAAATCTAAAAAAACATGCTTGGGTAATTTTCTTGGACTTTATATCATTACTAAATGACTATTTCCTAAGTACTTACTAACCACCAAATCCAATAGCCTTTCCTAAAGTGCTCTGAATTTCATGACATTCACTACCATACTTTTCTTCTTGGCTTTCCATGGCAGTGCACACTTTAATTCACTCACTTCACTAACTGCTATTTCTTTCCTGTTACTGTTGCCTCCAAAATAAATGAGCTCCTGAGGAATCCTTCATTGGAAGTGGGTTCTAGGGCCAGATCACCTGAGTTTGTATTCAAACTCTGCTACTTACTAGCTATATGAACTAAGGCAACCTTTCTTCATGTTAGTCCTTTAATCTGTAAAAAAAAAAAAGAGAGAGAGATACTGGTAGTATCTGCTTCTATAGGGATTTTGTGAGAAAATCCATGTCCAATAGATGCACAGTGCATGGCATGTAAAAACAGAAATGTTAGCAGTGATGATGATCACACTGATTTCCATTGTTACTATTTTATCCTCTTTATTTGTAATATCATCTCACCTAATGGCTTCAATAATTCTTGCTTTGTGAATGACCTTCAAAACTAAATCTTGTTGATGCAACCTTTCTCTGGAAATTTTTCATTTTCTTTTTATTTATTTTTATTGATTGATGAGAGAGAGAGAGAGAGAAACACTGATGATGTTCCACTTATTGATTCATTCACTGGTTGATTCTTGTATGTGCCCTGACTGGGGATCAAACCCACAACCTCGGCATATTAGGACAATACTCTGACCAAATGAGCTACCCAGCCAAGGCTTTAATTCTCACTTTCAACTACCTGATAAATATCTCCATGATAGTGTCCTGACAACAGCACAAATTTAGTAGACCCCAAACTGAACTCATCACCACCCCAAAATTATTGCTTCTCTTGTGCTTCTTTTTTCTAGATGTATAGAATTTCAAAATATAAGACATATTTTCTATTTCATTACTATACCATTATATGTCACAATCTAAGCAATTATTTTAACATTGCACTTAAATTAATGTCCAACTCATTTTCTCCTATTTAATAGTACATAATTTGTCTTACATTTTGGTGAAAGTTATTACCTTTTTGCTTAATTCAGCTAGTAAATGTAGTATGTATTCCTTATACCAACATCAATTTTTATTCTGGTGTCCATCCTACATCAGCTCTACCAATTTCCTCTATATCTTGCACGGATGAGCTCTTTCAATTTCTCATCTTTCATGGAATGATGTATGATCTACATCTCTTAACTCCAAACACTCACTGTATTGTTGTTTTCTAGCATTTACATATTGTAATATTTAATATTTACTATTATTTACTACTTTTTTATTTCTTTAAATTACAGTTAGTACATTGCATTGATTTTTTTAATTGTGTATATTTGGCTATATGTTCAGGATGATAAGGGATGCTACAAAATATTTATAATAAAAAGGGGATGTTAGCTCTGATGGGATTAAAAATTGATGTACCAAATGAAGAGCTACATCACACAGTTCTTTTGCCTTACTAGGGTTATTAAAGGGTGGAATATGTTGCTATTGGTTTACTTATTTTAATATTATGGACATTTAGTATACTTTATATACAAGGAACAGGCAATAATAATCATTACCACTATCATACTATTTTAAAAATACCTATTGTATGTGATTATTATAAAATCTCACCATATTCATTTCACAAAAATGGTTACCTTTAAAAAAGCAGGGCCACACTAAGAATAAATTTTCCACAGATCAGTATAGAACCATGTGCTTGTATTTATAAAGGACATTAAAGAAGCCATACTTGAACAGATTAAATTACACACAAACCCTAAATCTAAAACTCAAGCTAGGTCATTAATCGTAGACTCCCATTGCCTAACATATGCAATTCTGAAAGCAGTGTATTAACCTGACTTCAAGAGCAAGATATGACTGCCTCTTTGATCGCTTCCCAACAATACACACCTATAGCTAAGAATCATTAGACCTCTCCTGAGATGAGAAAATGAGCATTTACATTATCAGAGCAGAGGCTAAATATCATTTTTCCTATATTTATCACAGATTAAACACCATGTTTTCATAAACAATTTAAGGTGTCTATTTTTGAAAACTGTTGATGTCAAGGACATTTTGTGCTTAAAGGCAATCATTATCTTCTAGACGGAGCCTTCGGATTTGCTGGTCCAAGTTACCAGAGAATAAAACAATTATCTACATTATCATTTGTAAGTTTCTCTCTGAATCTACATAATTTTCTAATATAAGAGGGGAAAGATTGTCTGCAAACAAGTTTGACAACTCATAAACAGCCGTTTTTGGAAGATCATTTTAAAAAGTGACCCTGTACAAATGGTTGTCAGTTGCATTATCCACCTCCCCTTCCCTGGGAATAAAGTAGTGGCATTTTTAGCACTTCAGAAGAAAAATAAGAGTGAGTTAAAACATCTACGAAGTGATGAAATAAATGTTTATGAGCAAATATGTTTATCTGTCCGAGAAGGTCATTTTCATACAGGCTTTAAAGATTCCATAGTAAGAGTATCTACAGCTAGGAATGGTTACAGCATTTTGAACTGAAGATTCGCTTTCCTGATACACTGAGATCTGTTCATGTCAAATCTCAAAACCATGAAATGCATTTATGACATGAAGAGAAAGATGAATTCCTAACCATTCTAGTTATTTTAAAGATAATGATTCCAAGAAATATTAATAGAAATTTCAGATCCTTCATCACTTCCTTCTTCTTTAACTGGGTATCTTTCCTTGTTCTATGAAGTACAAGGATGAATGAGATTTTTCTCTGAGTTTCCTTCCAAATCTAATTTCCTGTCCTAGGAATACTTTAGACCCTAAAAAGTAAGAATAATAACACATTCAACACACATGGGAACACAGAAATTTTTCCAAGCAAAATTAACAATCTTAAAGAGGAAATGTATACATGTAGCTGCATATAGTCATCAACCTCAGGCATACCAGGTTGTAGTATTTGACATTTATCACACAAATAAATTTCATGCTATTAATTACTACATTTATTCTCAAATGGCATACAAATGAACTTACACAAATTAGTCAATCTGCTTCTTGATATAAATTACTGACAAGAATCTTTGTAACAATCTTTAAAATAATAATTGTTAATACAATACCAGGAAGCATTTATTTAATACTTATCAAGCATTGTCTTAAAACCATTACCAAACATATAATCTCATTAACACAGTTCTATGGGGTTGATTCTCCTCATTAAACTTGAAAAAATGGAGACACAGAAAAATGACAGGATTTGAATTCAGGGAATCTCTCTCAAGGTTCTACCCTCTTAACTTCTCTGTTTTGCCCTTCCTTCCTTGGCCGTTCCTGAAATTGCCAACTCCTAGATCCAATATGATCCTCTTACCCCTCCAACTCATTCACCCTGCTAAGAGGGTCTATAGGCTATTAATTCAAGCAGGACCACTCCAGAATCCTGGCAGAGAAGGGATGGAAAAGACAGAGTGAATTGCAATAAAGTTAAAAGACAAGAGAAGCATACATTACTCACGCTATAAAGTAGTAATACCTGTTTGGGGATTTTTTTTTTTGTAGATCAAGAATTGGCTCTAAAGTCAATTTTGTTGGAATAAAGGTAGCATTCCCTAAAAGCTGATTACTTTGCACTATGCTGGACAATAGATTTAGGTTAAAACTAGGAACCATCATTTTAGAATGGAAGGCATTTAAATCACTAGTCCAATCTCCTTTTCTGCCCTCTTCTCTCTATTACCAAAAGAGACTAAAACTTAGAAAAGTCACATGGTTTTTTTTCAAGGCCTAAAAGCTAGAGGCAAAACCAACTAAAAACCTATGTCATATTTTTATTGGAAAGCAACACATTATATTTGGTAAATGACTGAAGAGAACATAGGACTGAGGCACAGAAAGATCTCAACAAAGTGAAGGAATTGTAAGGGAAGGAACTGGGGCTGGTTTTTCCTATAAAATTCTTCATTAATACTACAGACAATAGAGGTCCACCTTTCCCTTATTCTGCTTTCTCAATTCTCTTTTCCCTGCATTCTGAATTCTGATCCTGATAGAATAAACGGCATTAGGAGGTGCTTCTTCCCTTTGTACCTTTTTAGTTTTCAACAACCTTAACATGGCTCTCCCTTCTGTAAAGGGCTAGAAACTTGCCTTGCCTTGACTCACAAATCACTGACAACCCACAAATTCACTTAAGTCCTATGCCAAAATCAGCCTACATTGGGACTGACACAAATTCAAACACATAAAGTAGAACAAATTTCCTTTCAGAGGGAGACTTGAGAGGAACAGATATATATAAGAGGGAGTGGCATTTTTAATATATACTAAATATCAGGCATTATAGTTGGCCTTTTGCACATTTCATAAAATGAGCACAGCATCCCTATGAGAGAGCTCTTATTAACTTTTTACACATAATACTGAAGCTTAAAGAAACCGACTTGCCCAAAGTAACACAAAAGAAAGCCACAGACCTCTGAAACCAGAAACCTGTTTTATTCAAACACTTATTTATGTCAATACCTATACATTTTTCATATACTCATCCAGTAAACTGCTGATTTCTATTTCATTCTATTAAAATTAATTCGAAAACTGGAAGGGAACCTGGATTTTATTTAATCCCTCATATAAAATAAATAAAATAAACAAAGCCCAAGGATATAAAGTAACTTACCTAAGATTATGTAACAAATTAATGGCAGGGCAAAACCCACAAATTGTTAAAATTTATAGTGATCTCACCACCCCTTACTACCCTATTACTTAGGCACTATTACTACCCAAATTTCGTAAATAGGAAAACTGAAGCCAAGGGAAGGTAGATGGCTTGTCAAAGAACCTAAAGCCAGTAGTAACAAGTGAGAGGAGGAATGGAGATTTGTCCTCCAACAGGCTGACTCCACAGCCCATATTCTTCACCACTTGAGTCTGCCTCTGAATTACAAATTGAATCTCCTGATTCCCTTTCCAGCTTCCATTTTCCTGCAGACTCAATAAACAAAAATGCCTGCCTGAAATTAAGGTAAACTTGGTATTTAAGCATTGCACATAAAAGAATCAATAACAGAAAGATCAGATAAAAATCCTAGTTTGAAAATTCAAACAGCTCCATTATTTCTACTGATAATAGATACTTACATTTTTATGCAACGGGTTAAATTTGTGGAGATTTATCAGAGGCTCAGGTTTTAAACCAGAACTTTCCCTAGCACTACTAATTTCTGCACTTAGCTTATGCTTCCAACTCTACCACATGGATGTTTGTTAAATGAGCTTAACGATTAGAGCCTCTGTCCAGAAGCATTCTAAATTGGAACCTTAATTGTTTCTGTTTCATGAGTCAGTGGGTGTAATATTTTATCTGTTGGTTTTTCTAAATGCCAGTTGCATCGTGTTCTGAGCACACTCTTTTGCCCACTCAGTAGACTGGGTCACCAAGACAAAACTCTGGGATAACAGAAAAATGAACTTTTCTAATTCTTTAACTCTTCTACAAGCAACCAGCAGACTGATATTCTCATGAGTCTGTCTTTCTCTCTCTCCCCATCCCGCCTTTCCTCCCTCCCTCATTCCCTCCCAAACTCCATTTAACCAAGCCCAACTGTATTCACCACACAGTAGAATACATTTTTGAAATTATTTTCAAAAAGCAAAAGTCCCCTAAAGGCTGTGAAGTGTTTTTTTAAAAAAGGTATCATAATTTTTTCCCTTTTGCTCCCTATGAACTGTCAAATTATGAAAAGAATGTGGCGTGACCACCATATGGCTATCATTAAATATTTAAATAAATCTTTTTCTCTAAAATTGACTGAAAAGAAAACTTTGTATCCTAAACCCCACTTCCCTCATGCAATCCATCTGGAAATGAGAAATGAATTCAAGAGAAAGAAGGTTACAAGATGATTTTAGAGAGCAGCTTAGGCATAGAGCTTATGAATCAGAAGAAAACTAAAGTGTGGTGCAGGGAAAAGAAAAAAGAAAAGAGAGGAGGGGAGGGGAGGGGAGAAAAAGCACAAAAGCACATAAGCTTTGAGACCACATAATACTAATGCTATCACTTCCTTGCTCTGTGATGGTGGGAAACTCATTTCACTTCTCTACATCTAAATTAACTTGTTCAGAATGTGTACAAGTAGGTGCGGACAGGGCGATAAAAGAAGTCTGAAAGTATTGGGAAATAAAAGCTGAAATATAGACATTAAACTTTAGTATAGAGTGTGAATAAGGCAGACATCATGCCAGGGCTGACGCTCTCAATTTCAGAGACCAATAACAATACCTGTTTTTTAAAATAGGACGGAAGAGAGCTGGACCAATAATAGCACAGGTAAAAATTCAAAAATCAAGATTCCTTTCCAGAGGAAAACTCAGGAAATATAAGTCTTAAAAAACAGCTATAACCTTACTTAAAACATTCTAAACTTTGTTTAGTGGAGACACTGAAATTTATAAGATGCAAAAGGAAGGGTAATAATTCAATAAACAGTTATCGAATGAGGCAGTGGGCTAAATGTTGGGAAAATACAGATGAGTCCTCTGCAGTTCTTAAAGAGAAAACAGGTAAATTAACAGACAATCACTAACATTATAATAAATGCCACCCTGGAATAAAGAACAAATGGTGTTTGTTCTTAAATACTACAATAAATCTCCTTATGGAAAAAAGAACCGAAGCATTGCACAGTAACAGAGACCTGAAAGAATATCATAGGTCTGATGTGGGAGGCCAGTAGAGCATGTGGCAGAGGAGGAGCTTGAAGAGAGAGAATGAAGCTAGTGGTAAAGGAACTTGTACATTTGCTGGGAATTTACAAACCATTAAACTGAAAAGTGATATGATCAGATGTAAAGTTAGATCCATTTAGCGTCAAAGTGGAAGATGTACTGAAAGTAAGTAACCAATTAAGAGGCTCTTGCAGTCATGCTGGTAAGAGGGGAGTAGGTGGTGATGTGATGCTTTAAAGTACAGGAGGGGTGGGCAGTCTAGAACACCTATCGGGTCCTGAATTCAAGTACCAATCAAAACAAGTAAATCGTATAGTATAATATTTAGAACTATAAGTTTGATTTTAATTCAGGTCCAAATACTTGTTTTCAAAATAAGGTCCAAATACTTGTCATGTGAAAACAAACAATTCCTTCCAATGAAAAGCTTTCATCCACAAAAAGCACATCTCAAACAGGGTAATCTTTTCTTATTACCTATTTGTTGATCACTGCTATTTTTCATGAACAGATGGGAAATTCCTCCTCTTAATCCAAGTGAGGGCAGAAACTTCAAATAGTAAGAACTTTCTGGCATGGATTTCTAAAGAGTGCTTAAATCTATTCCAACAACATAATGTGGGAGTATTTCAGCACAGGTTGGAACACTTTCGGGTTCATCATTACCTCTTGAGAATACCTTGGAAAAATAAAACCTTGAAGGAAAGTAAGGCTGAAGACTCAACTCTCTTAAATGGACAGTGATTATTGTTTTGTTTTTAACATTCTAACCCTTATGGGCATGGTGCTCACACTGCTGATAACTGTAAGTGGTAGCAACGTATCCCCATTCTTTAGGATAAAATTGTATTAATGTTAGGGCTTTTGCTCAGTTTTTCCCCCATTGGGGGGGTGTGTATGCATAAGGGGAGAATCTTTCATTTTTCAAAATCGTCTCCACTTCAAGTACAGTACAGCTATTCCTAAAGCATCTTCCCAACTCAATAGCCTCACTTTCTCTCCTTTAATTTTTCTCCTTGCTGTCTCCTCTTTGCTGCTCATGCTCAAAATAATAGATACTCATTTGTGTGTTTGCTTGTGGAAGAAGGGAGTGAGAAGATAGGGGGCCAATTCCTTTGCTCCCATAATATCTCACACAAATCCACCTCAATGCTGTGGCCCAAATAAAGAGAAAAAATAAAAACAACAACAACAGAGAAACAGGCAATAACAGGAAAAGGGGGGCAAAAGAACCAACAATGTACATGGACTCAGATGAATAAAGATCATCACTACTGTGCTGATGCAGTACCATTACCAAGTTGGAAGTTATCTTAAAATCCTCTAGTTCAACTATTTTGTTAATGATTTGACACAAAGGGCATTGTAGGAGACTGAAGGGTTTGGGGAGAAGAGGGACCGATTAAGCCTTTCATACCTAACCTGGCTAGGAGTTCAGGACTGCTTACCCAAGAGATTTTTGTTGAAATAATGATAGGCCTGTAGTCTGAAATTTGAAGAGGAAATGTTAGCCCTAGGTGTAGAATGAGCATACAACTATCAGATATTACTGAGTGAACTTCTTTTTCTAAATTCCTCAGTTGCTCTACAGATTGGTTTCCAAAGGCAGGGATTGTTTTCTTGCCTCAGAATTTTATTTATTGATTCTCAATTTGAGAAACGCAAATGTATTTCAAATGCACTTTAAGCACCATTTTGCTATAGTGCTTTTTTGCTTAGGTCCTTTTTGTAGTAAAAATAGTTTTTATATTGGAAGTGATGAATCCTGAATAGCCATTTACCAGTTTGGTTTGGGTAATCCATCAGTAACAGTGCGATAAAATAAAAAAGACTGCCCTACTCTCATGTTCTCCTTAAGCCATCCTCAATCACTACTTGTCTAATCGCCCTCCTTCCACACCCCAAATAAGAAATCATATATTTTAAATCTGGAATCATACCTTTTAATAATTACCTAATCCAAGTAAATTATCTATAAAGGCACAGTTGCCTTAAAGGGAAGGTGATCTGCAAAGTCACACAGAGCTGGGATCAGAAACCAAGCGTCCACATATGTGGTCCATACAGTGCTGTAACAATGGGTCCTGGAGTGGTATGTCTGCTACCTGGTTAGGCTTGCTAGACTGGAACAGATGGGGTAGTTTCACTGGCCTCGCCCACCCCCACCTCCCACACACACCTTGGCTACATTCATATTCCAGTACTTTTTGTCATCAGATTATTGTCATCTCCATATGTTTGTTACAAGTTTTATGAACAATGTCTAATTTAATCAGCAGACAATCCTATGACATAGGTTCTTCAAAGTAATAGAAAAGGCTAAAAAAATCAGAAAAGAGAACAGAGCCAAGAAGATGTGCTAATAATAAAGCATCAAGCTACTTGAAACAAGTTCAAGATTTTAGGCTAAATACATAGCAGAGTAGGAAAAATGAAGCATATTATTGCCTGGTTCACGAGCTGTCTTAGCCTAGTAGTGTCTTCGCCTGGCAGTCAAATCTCTAAACCATCAGGTGTTAGTCTGCATTTCCAATCTCGTTTCCCATACTCTTCAATGCTGTATTGCACTTCTTTGGGTCCATTTTATATGCTCTGAAAGTAGTACATTATGAATTAACAGGTTTTTTCCTCACTGAAAGCATATAGTGCTTAAAAGCACAGAATATGTAAACTTCATGATGGCCGTTACAGTTCTAGAAGACTAACACAAACTCAAGAATATTTGCTGACAAGAATGACAACCACAAACACAACTGCAAATACCACAAATACCACAGATAAGAAATGAAAAAGTTGGAAAAGGTTGCAATAAAGTCAGTATACCTGAATGTCTTAATGACTGAAGAAATTTGATGACCTATTGTCCAATGGGAAGATTGGTAAGAAGCAGCTATTTTATAGCTCAGATGTAAAAAGCCAAAAACTTAGGCAGGCTCTTTTGTACAGAAGTGGTAAGAACAGAGATCCAAAACAACATTATTGAAACGAAGAATATAATTGGGAATAAGAATGACCAAATATTACATGATTCCAGATATTAGAGAACAGAGGGAAGCTGTGAGAGGAAAAAAGTGGAGGGTTAGGAAGTAAAGTAATAAACAAGAAGAAATGGCAAGGAATGGAAATTTACTCCTCCTTAATGAGTCCATGAAATGCAAAACTGTCATACCTTTGAAGAGATCAGCATAAAATATGGTAATGAAGCTCTAATAACCTACTGACCCATAGGCTAAACTGTTTTTTTTCTGTTAAATTTAGACATTTCCAAGAATTCTCTGACTGTTTAGGATCCTTAATAAAACTCCAAACACTCAGCTAATAAGTTTCAAATTAACACACACACACACACACACACACGCAGAAATGGTAATGTGGCGTGGCCAATCCATGGGCAAAACATAAAAATAAAGTAAGGTTGGGTAAGAGGTCTGAAAAAAAAATGTGTTGACCCTCAGAAAGGTTAGACTCTAACTGGTGACACTCTTAGACAAGAGAGGGTGCAATCCAGCATTTCCCAAAGTTACATATGCACAGAATTAAATTCTTCAAACACCTTCACAGTGCTCTTTGAAAAAACAGACCAGGAGCAAAAAAGGCAGGATGCAGGTGGGGGAATTCTTTGGTCAAGTTTGCACAACAATAGATGAAATGAGTTAAAAACATTTTGCTTTTTTGCTAGAATTCTTACATGCTAGTGTTCAATGGGATTTGCCAAGAGAAGGACAGGTTATCCTATGTTTAGAAAACTTAGTTGGCCACAGAATTTTTAAAACACCATAAAATAGACTTACAGGAAAAGGAGTGAAAATCGAAAGATCAAACTGTTGCCTTTGTATTTAAACATTTGTAAGGAGTGAGAAGAACAAACACTATGCCTATCGTATTCCAACAATCTAAAATCCTACTGATTATGAGATGCAGCATAAATCTTAAGTACCCTGAGAAAAAAGATGTTGCCAATTAAGTTTTGACATGTCATCAATTACAAAAGGTGTCCAAATTTTAATCAAATAACTAACTTTAAAGTAATATTTAATAGGAATGATTAAAAGATGTAGCATCCATTTATTGTCATACAGCTCATCTATTGTATAACTAGATCAAATACTTTTTCTACATTTTCCTTTGGCATAATGCCCATATCTGGCACACTGAAGTGCAGCCATAGATTGCCTAACATGTTTACTACACAAATATTGTTGGGCACTTAGAATTAGTTATTAACTCGCTGGGCTTCAAGTACCACTTTTGATTATGGATAAATAATTCCCATCTCACAGAGATGTTGAGAGGATTTAAAGAAATAATTTATATAAAGTACCTGGAAATTAGGAGGCACTTAGTATGTAATTTTTTTTCTCAGTAATTCACCCCAGCATTTTATCATCCTGCCAGAACATATTTGATCTCCTCAGCCAAAATATCCTCCTGGTCCTGATTTCTTGTTTAATCTTCTGCAAACATGAAGAACACCTAGTCAGTCAGTCCCCCTTGCAAAGTCCTTCATGCGAATGAAAGTACTTTCAAATAAATATGAACAAAATGAAGAAACAGAATCTTTCAAAAACATGTCATTTTTAATGAGTAAAGTAAGGCAGAATTAATGCAATGTAAAGAAATCTAAGCAAGACAGTTGGTTTTTAAGAAATAAAAATATAGTGTTTAGTGAGTGGGCTCTTATTTGACAAATCAATATACTATTGTTGTAGGAACTAGTTTCTGTGGAACATAAAAGAATTGTCTCATGCACTGATAAATTAGCAAGCTAAAAACAAAAGCATATTAAATAATTTTAAGGGGAAAAAAGGAATCGAACAAGGGAGAAATTAAACACAAAAGAAAAGGTTTCATGAAAGGACTTTAAAAAAAACAACATGGTAACTATAGGTCTATTCAACAGATTTAAAAAAGTCTAAAGCAAAACAAAAAACCTAAATACCAAAGAACAATTAAGCGAGTTGCCAAAAGACAAAATACTTTGGTGAGATGTCAATCAGTAACACTGAGCTGACAACTGCGCTTTAATTAATTTTGAAACTGTTTCCAATTAATTAGTATAGAACACTAGAGGCTTCATGCTGCCTGTGACTCAGTGCACTGACTCATCTACCAAAACTTTTCTTACAGAAGAAATATCCGAGCACCCGCCAGGATGCAAGATCAAAAGGAAAGAAGGTTCACCAACCTTCTTATTTCAAGGCCTGTGATAAATTTAGATGACCGGAAGGATATGGAACAACTTTCCAAAAAGGCTTAATAGTCAGAAATAGCTTGAAAAGTTTGATATGTTAACACAGCAATGAAAAAATATTACTTTAAAATCAGTTTTGCAAATATATCTATAAAGAATGCTAGTTTTAAAAAACTATATATGACACAAATAATATAACCAATATTAGTGTTTAATTAAATTTACCTATTCATATGTAAATATCCCACATTTCCTAACTCCTTAAAATAGCAGTTAAACAAAATTTAGAGATAAACAAAAGCCTAAAATCACCATATATATTTAGCCCATAGACATTTCCTTACATTTTTTCAGATTTAATTTACCCTTAGTTTGATCCAAGTTGACCTCTCTAGATTAATACAATGCTTTATATGGTCCTTTAAAAGAAAAACAAACTACAAGTTATGATATAAAAAGGATGCTAACTACCTTTCCTTGCATTTATTATGAAAATTTACCTCTACCCAACTAAACATTTTATTAAATCACAGAGCTGTAATATAGACTATTTAAAAAATAGTTTAGAAATGCTTTTGGGAGAGTGGGTAAAGGGCCAGAGAAAAGAAAAATGAGAGTACCCCCTGCATGGAAAACAAAGACCCTTTTTTCAGGAAAAAGAATCCAGAAAAGGGGGTCCTTCACAGGCCACAGCCAGTCTCAACATCCTGAAGAGCCTAGAGGATCCAACAAGAAAGTCAAAATTAATACAAAGTCAGTTCCCAAATTGCCAGTAAGAGATCCATTATGCTGTAGATATCTACACGCGAATTTTTAATACCATATGATTCAAAGAAAACTATGATGACTACAAAGATAAATTAGTATAGAAAGTAAAAAAAAAATAGAGAAATGGAGACAGAAAAAAAAACTTTGTAAGTGTAATGAAGTACAATCAAGACTATTACTCAAAACAAAGGATATAAAATATTTATGTCCCTTAATAAAGGCAGGCCAAAAAATTTATCAGAGTTTCCTTGAAGCCACTGCAAAGAGAGAAACATGCAGTTACATCATTTTCCATAACCACAAAAATATTAAACACACACAAGTGCACACACATACACAAACCCCAGTCCGTCAAAAGCATCTTGCAAAAATAATTTCCTATCAGTCCTCATAAAGAAATCACAGTAAACTACCTCCTGTTCCATCCCTAGAGTGAACACAATGAGTTTCAAAATTGTTACTTTTAATAGTCCTCAATATAGAAGCTATGAAATAAAAGCAAAGCATGATTCAGTAAAACCAATTCTAAGAATGTGAAAATGATATGGTCCAGGTACACTGTAATCCTCATAAATTTTATTTCCCCAAAACTTTTTATAGGTATTTGGTGACAGAAAGTTCAAAGTCATATCCTAAGACAAGAACCTAAAACATGGCTATTTTCTGTTGTTTGCTAAAGAGTGGACCTATATACTTTGACTGTATGCCAAGCAGGATATAGGGTTGATATATATATAAATGAAATCTAATGAGTCTAATGAGAATACCTGCCTGAATTAATTAAATAAGTGCTAAATGACTCTCATTACATAAAAGATAGATGGTTCTTAGTGGGGATGCAATGGTGGACTTCTCCCATCCTCCCAGAGGTTGGAGTACTGAGGATCACATGTAATTAAATAAATCATTGCAGGAATAAGAACAATAATAGGTTTGAGTGCCCACTGGAGAAGAACCGAACCTGAAGATGAAAATGTCAATAAAGGCTTCAGTAAGAAACTGTTATCTAAGCCAAGACCTGAAGCAGGAGTTAGCTCAGAGGTTCCAGATAACAGTGAACATACTACAGATACCAGTCGGTTCTCCTCCGAGCCCACCTTCTTCACCCCAACCATTAAATGATAGAGCTACCTAAGAATCAGGACTCTCTTTCATTTACTCAATGCCAAGGCAAAATAATATAAGCCTATAGCTTCAGTTTTTACCTACATGCTGAAAACTCAATGACATGACAAAAATCATTAACACTGTACATCACTGCTCGGAAGTGTTTCTTGACTTTCTTCTCCATAAGCCATCAAAACAAATCTGTCTTTGTGTTCCCAGTTCCATTCATAGTTTTGAGAAATGCATAGAGGACTTGCATTGTTTTTAAATAATTGTTGTTTTAATGGACTGTGTTCTTTTGACCACAGCAGTCTTTGAGGGCTGTATTGCATGGGTGATAACTTCATAAGAAATAAATGTGACAAATTTTTGCCTCATGCTCCGACCTCTCCTCTAGGCTCCTGAACAATATGTCTAACTCTTGGAACTCCATTTCAGCCATTTTAAAAGGGTCTAAAAAACATAAAAATGAGTTTTTATCCATTCAATGACAAGGTTAAATACTTTTCTCCTTAACAGCTCCTTCTCTCTCTCTCCACCTCGTATCTAACTCCTCACCACATTCTATTTTAAATATAAGACCTGTCCAATCTGCCCACTCCTCTCCATCTCAGCTGCCACCACTCTAGTCCAAACTATCAACGCCCCTGTAGATAAGTTCAGTTGCTTTCTAAATGGTCTCCTTCCATCCACATGTGCACAACCCACTCCCAGGACACCCACTTCCTGCCATACTCAAAAAACGTCCTCTTCAGAGCACTGTACACTTTCCTCCCACCTTTCAGCTACTATCTTAGCCCAAGTACTCCAACAGACATTTTAAAGTCCATTTTTCCAAAGAAAAATGTACCAAACCCTACAAAACTTACATGCCTTTAGATCTACCTTTTATCTTTTTCTTACATCAGACTACTCTCAAGTACTACTACCAGAACAAAAAGAATTTTGTTCTTCGTGACATATTTTAGCAAGTATCACATAAAACTTATTTTGCAAGATTTAGAAGCTGCAATTAATTTCCTTATGCATCATTACTCCAGTAGGTCTGTGGACTTCTAAATCTGAGATGAAAATGGAAAGTTGTAAAAAATACACCTTGTGTTTAATTATGTCAAACTTGTATTGATTTTTGGAATAAAAATTAATTAAATACTTTATTCAAATGAAACATTAAGGTTATAATATAAGGTGGCAGAAAAATACCATAAATTTTTGAAATTCAATTTTTACAAAGTTTTTCAGAAACTTGTCCATGGTGACAAAAACAAACAAGTAAACAACAAAAAAAATGGCACTATATATCAAAAATGAAGAAATAATTCTCAAATAATGTATCACATGCCACAAAACACAGATGAGTTGAAAAATTCACTTTAGGGTAAACATAAACTCATAGTTAGTGAAAATCTCATTAGGAAATTTTTCCAGAGGGTGAACTTAAAAGTAGCTGAAATTAAACTGTTAACTGATTTAACACATTAATTTTTAAGATTATTAAGGGTTCATGATAAAATAAGAAAAAGAAATTGAGAACAAATTATTTCCTACCAGTTTAAAATATAATCTAAGTAATGTATTAAGGTTAAAGGACAAAGACAAATTGAATTTTATGAACTATCTAATTTTTCTCATATAAAAATTATATATAGTTTAATATAGAAGAAATGTAACTTAATAACAGGTGCTACCCATGCATATAATCATGATAAAATTACTGTATTTTTCGGACTATAAGACACGCCTAGGTTTTAGAGTAGGAAAAAGTATAGGAGACTCCTGCCTCCTGTGACCTTACTCCACTCCCTCCCCACAGCAAGCCAGGTAAGCTACATTCAGACTATAAGATGCCCCCCCATTTTCCTCCCAAATTGGGGGGTGCGTCTTATAGTCTGAAAAATACAGTACATAATGACACTTAAATTAGCTGTGACCAGTATAGTATGTCATTTCAAGACCACATCTGTTGCTATGACCTTTATAAGGCAAACAAAAAGATTTCATTTTTACAACTCTGACTTCTCTGCAGGGATACCCACGAAGCATAATAATTAATACTATTCATAATGATTTTCATGGAATGGACATTTCCCCCAGGAAATGGACTGAAAGTAAAAATACATTTCATAAAGCATGCATACTTCAGAAAATACTTCTAATTTTTACCATCAAGGATGAGATTTTACTTTACAAATAAAGCTGAAAACCTCATCAAATTTCATTTAATTTCCTCGGTAATCTTTTTTTATCATCCTAAATTTTTATTTTAAAGGAAAGTACTATTCCATATTACAAATGTCACCTAATTTAAAATAAGGACAATATCAAAATAGCACTTTATTAGATTTTGAAAGTTAGTGTTTTAAAAGCAATACATCTGATTGATTAGGATTACCATAACTAAACTGCTGCAAATAAGATGATTCTTCCAAAATAACAAAAACAGTTAACATTGGACAAAACTGGCTCTACTGAAACATTATCAGTTTGAACAAAAGATGAAACCGCAATGATTCCACTGCATTTTAGTGCACTTGGGTATGTTTCTAAAAATATAGAAATCCAATTATTACATTTTTATGCAACACAATCTCTGATGGCAAGAGAAAGATAGAAATAAACATTCAAATGGGAAGGACCAGACATTTGTACCAGTCTTCACATTGGAAAAGAATCCTAGGGTGTACAGTAGAAAGAAAGGGAAATGTTGATGTAGTTAAAAGAAAAATTATGCTGAAATTATACTTTTCACTAAACCCGGTCAAGAATTCTTACAATAGCAGACCACCAAGTGTTAACATAACCTGGCTACCAGCAACATCACGGTTAGGGGTGGATGGAGGAAGAAATTAATAAGGACAGGAGGCTGAGATGGGGGTGGAAAAAAAAACTTTACTATCTTGCACCACACTGCAACTTTCAACTTTGTATCAGGATTCTACCTGAAATTTTGTTGCCAGTTAATTTCCCTTCTTTATATGCCCACAGTTCTGGGTCACGATGTAAAACAGGACCCTTCTTCCTTGGGTCTAGTTAATCCATAACCTATTCTGTGACTTCCTTCCCCTGACCTAGTGGGTGCTCAACGGGGGGCATTTGAAAATGTATTTAGGCTGTAACAAAGAACTGGCATTTAATGGATGAGGTACAGTAATGCTGCATGACCCTCCTGCAAGACACAGCACATTGCTGCAAAATAATTCAAATTCTACATGACATATGAGGTCTGTCCAGAAAAAATCCAGCCATTATTAGTTAATGAGAACGTTTTGCGTAACATTGATGTAACCCAGCAGCCAAGAACAGTGTGTGGGAACATGCATGTGTGAACAATGATGACTTCACTGTACTAGTCTGTGGGTTCAGTAGACATCATTGAGCAAGTAGGTGTACTGTGTGGCCATCATATTAAAAATTACTGAGCAAGTAGAGCAATGAATCTGTATCAAATTTTGCATTAAGCTTAAACATTCCTCCACAGAAACTATTCAGATGATTTAGAAGGCAGCAGCTGTGGGCAACTGGTGATTGGCAGCTTCACCGCAACAACATGCAGGCTCATGCATGGCATCTTGTGCAGATTTCTGACAAACCGTCAAATCATCCAGGTGACTCAGCCTCCCTACAGCCCAGGTATGGTGTCCTGTGACTTCTGGCTTTTCCCAAAAACAAAATCACCTTTGAAAGTTAAGAGATTTCGAATCATCAATGAGATTCAGGAAAATACAACAGAGAAGCTGACAGATAACTGTGAGGAGTTCCAAGGTGCCTACTTTGAAGAGGACTGAGGTATCATTGTCCTACATACAATGTTTCTTGTATCTTTTGTCTTCTTCAATAAATGTCTCTATTTATTGTATTACATGGCTGGATGCCTTCTGGACAAACCTTGTACAGTGTGTGAAGGGGAAAATAGAGAGGTAGGGCAATTACCTAAGTCTGAAACCAAACTTTATATTATATAGCACACAGTACTTTTTACAAGGACTGAATTTTACACTGATTTTTCTAGAAATGCAACTACTGTGTAAATTGAGAGAAACTTTACCAAGAATAACTGTGCATTTCAGAAAATCAAGTCACATTTAACAATGCCACTTGTCATATTTAAGTGGTCAATACAACACCCATGTGTCAGTCTGCATGTGCGATGTTGTATTCATTCTGTTTCTAAGTACAAACCTCTGATACTTCAACAATACGTCCATCTCTAATCCAGTGACCTCTATTTCTTACAGTCAGTTGCTGGACTTTTTATGAGCTCAATATATTCAAACTGAAATCTGAAATTCAAACACTTCAACCACAACTACTTAGTTCCTGTATGTGTATACCTATTTATGTTATTTTTCTCTCTCTCCCTCCTCCAACCAAACTACTTGTTCACTGTTTTATCCCTCATGTTTCTACATAAAAATAATCAAAACTATAATTCATTAAGTATTTACTGTGTGCCTGACATACTTTACATGTAAACATTTATTAACCCTCACAATATTCTAATGAGGTAAGAACTATAATTGCCCCCATATTTAGATGAAAATTGTACAGAAAGATATTATAACTTGCCTGTATCACACAGTTAAACAGTAGCAGAGTTCCAGAGCCCGTACTCTAAACCACTACACCACACTGCCTCATTCTCAATGACTATTCCCCAAGATGAAGCTATTTAAGTAAGTTATATAAATGGAATTTTAACCAGCTCACTCCTTACCTTCAAAGTCTTCAAAGATTCCACATTGTTGTAAGAAAAAAAGTCCATGCAACTCGATCCAATCAGCCTAATGGTATTCTTTGCCAGGAAGATGACAAATAAAATTGTTGAGCTCTCACTAATTACAAAGTGAGGAAATGGGGGTATGCACACATGCGTACATACACACATCTCTAAAAGTTAGCACACAATACAATTGTAACTGCTGACAATTAACATTAGCCAGAAAACTTAACACGTATTCCCTTCCAGAAAGTTTTCACTTTATAGGGACTCTTGATGACACTTACTGGTAATAAGTACTGAAGATATAGAAACTGGTGGTTAGTCATTCTAAAACGATAGGAAGTGTCCAGTCATGGCAAAAGAACAAACAAAAAAAAAAGGCGGCATACTCAACATTTGGTAATTTAAGACTTATAGTTTAAGTAAGAAACTATTTATAAAGATGAAGACAGAGTTTAAGGGATATAGAACAAGAAACAGTGTACGGTTGGTTCCTGGAGGTCCAGTAAAAGCAAGAGACATTACCATTCCTGGATCCGAAGGACAAGGGGAGAAAGTGATTACCCAAATGGAGATAGGGATAGTTATATGGACAGGGCCTCCTGAAGGAGTTATGGCTTTTGAGGAGAGAAAGGCAGCCAATTCAAGGCAAAACATGGGGTAGGGCCACCAGGAATAAGTACCATGGCTTCACTTTCCACCCACCCTCTGATCTCCAGCAGGTGGGTCCAAATGGTATAATTCCATCAGAAATCAAAGGGCAGAAGCCAGATGATATGGTTGGTAAAGGTCGGCATCCTGGGACACAAACAGGGGGGAGAAAGGAAAAAGGTGGAGAAAGGTAGAGAGGGGTTCTGGAAAGGTAAACAGAAGACAACTAACCCATCTACAAAGTCAATTCTGATAATTATAAATAATTTCTTACAGTTTGTAAGAGCCCTTGAAAAGTTCCAAATCTTCATTTTCCATATTAGGAACTGAGGCCTAAAAAATCAAGTGATATATCCAGGGTCACATGCTAACTTGGAGGAAAACAAGAACTAAAGGCCATGCCTGGTGACAATTTCCATTATACCTTATAACTCTGTAAACTCTCATTAAACAAAGAAATACTGAAGTCCCCAAAAGCAAAACCACTTTTCCAAGCCTTTCTCAAATGCTACTTTCTCCACTAGTGTATTTTTTGAAAACCCTCATTTAATATCATCACTCCCTCCTTTAATTTAAGTAGTATCCATTTCTTGTAAGTTATTTTTTGATTATTATGAAGATCACTGTCACCTACTATGGATTATTCTCACTTGTTGAATTACAAAATCCTAGAGAATTTTAAATCCATCCCCACACACACCACCTAATGCATGGCTGCCAGAGTGGTGTGATCCTTAAGTGAGTGAAAGCCCAATTCTTCCCCTACCCCACAAATTCCTGAGCTCTTTCTCCACCAATTCTGGACTTAGGTGATCAAATTTGATTCAGTGTCTTATTAATACAGTGGACCAATGAATGTCAAAGGTAGGGGGTAGGGAGGTCAACCTCCTATGCAGTTAAAAATCAGAGTGTAACTACAGGTGGCCCTCTGCATTATGTGGATTCAGAACCACAGAGTTGAACCTTGAAAAACACGGGTCTGAACAGGGGGCTTCTGTGTGTATGTGGACCTGTACTGCTCAACCTGCAAGTCTGCCCTGGCCAGTGTGGCTCCATAGGCTGGAGCGTTGTCCAGAAAATGGAAAGGCTGCCGGTTCGATTTCTGGTCAGAGCACATGCCTAACTTGTGGGTTTGTCCCCAGTGGGGTGCGCGTGAGAGGCAGTCCATGGATGTTTCTCTCTCACATGGATGTTTCTCTCCCCCTCTCTCTCTTTCCCTTCCTTTCTCTCTAAAATCAATAAGCTTGTCCTTGGGTCAGGAGTAAAACAATAATTTAAAAAATAAAAGAAAATCTTCTGGGTATTGACTATCCCCTTCATATTTAGTCACCCACTATTTTGGTAACCCCTAGGTCTCACAACACAGAGCCAGACACGTACAATAATTCAATACACACACACTGGACTAACTGGAGTAATCTGATATGAATTGAAGACTTCTCCCCAGTCATTATGTTAGAAAGAATAAATTACAAAAAACAAGTATCCAAATATATAAGTGTGCCTTTCCTGTTCGATCTAACAAAATCAATATATAAAATGTTACAAAATCAGGGGAATATCTAAAACAATTTCAAATATCCAAGATAATCACATATACCTATTCATAGACATGTTGACCTAGTCTACTGACCTGCTGTTTAAATGAATAGCATTTAAAAGGGCTTTCATTTCTGATTCAGCAGAATAAATTAACATAACAAAAAGGAAAACCATCAAAGGCTAATTGAAGTAGTATAGTCAATTCAATGTTTTTGTACTCCCCTGAAACACCACTTGTACCACTTTCAATTATAGCCTAAAAAATTTTGTTGATGGTCAACACATCCTCAAATCATCTAATTAAATAATAAAGCCCTACTTGTACACTTGAAACCTATATAACATTATTAACCCAATAAATTCAATAAAAAAATTTAAAAGCTTTCCCTATAAAATATGAATGATCAGAAAACTCATTTCAGAGAATTTAGTTTACCTATTCACATTTTTATAGGAAGTCACATATTCCTGAATTTAGCAAAGAAAAAAACAGTAAATGTATAGTTTCTGTTCACTTTTGAACTTTTATGGAAAACACAAGAAAATAAAATCATAATCAAAGATTCATATAACAGATCCACTGCAAAAAGAAATTGAGCATTTACCTATATCATTAATATTTTTTAGAGAAAACTATATGAAGTATAATGTGTGAAATTTTTTAGGAGTCTTAATAATAAATGTTTATAGCAAGCATATGCATTTTATGTTAATTTCCAGCAAGTGACAATACATTTACAAAAACTGTACTCCCTGCACACCTCTCTTAAACATCATACACACTCTACTTTCAATTTGAGCATGATGTAGATTTAAGCTAAATTATCTTATTTTAAATATCCTTATAGACTATGAGTGTGGTAATATAGTGCCTAATAACAAAATGTATTCATCTAGAGATTATACCATTATTCCTGGTTAACTGGTTTTCTACTTTTTTTTTACCTGATCTAGTAAAACCATTAGTACATAAATAAGGAACAGGTTTCTGTCTTGGTTAAAACAATGGCCACGGAGCATTCAAAGGAAGTTCACACACAAGAAGATCCTTCCCTCTTCTTCATTAGGTATGAACATAATTAAGTCAGGCAAGGTAAAATTAGGAAATCATATTCACATGTCTTTTAATTTATACTAAACACAAGCCCGTCTCTGAAAGGTAATAAGTGAACTAATAGGTGGAATATTAATCCAATGCACTGAAGCCATAAATACATGAAAATAACTAAAGCAAAATTCAAACAATGGACCAGAGATGGTTAACCTCATGTTCCAAGCTGGCAGACTTTGAACTGTCTGGGCAATTTCTTTAGTATTCCTTTTTGTAAATAAATCTGTCAGGACCAGTAATGACAGACTAGTATTATTCATTGGATATAGTTGAATTTATGGGGTAATATTTATTATATATAACACAATAACAATGAAAAGCATTCAAATAAACTAAAGTTACTTTACTGATTTAGGTTTCTAGGTGAAATAAAATAATGCAAGTATTGTAAACTATCAAGTAAGTGGTGTGGAATTTGGATAAAATATTGTTAATTATAAGAAGAGTTAAACTTAAACACAACAAAACGTTCCAGTTATTGAAGGTATTAGTATAAATCCTTTTTATCTTTGTCTTCAGCTATTCAGAGCCAGAAAATAACCTCTTCCTTCAAGTCCTGGGCCAATGGGCCCAATGTAGTGAAGTAGACTAGACTATGCAGCCATTCATATTCCTACTAACGACACATCTACCAACTTTTATGACCCTTTTTTCCTACCTCCCCAAATTTTTATTGCTTTGAAATCCAATGTAAGTGTTGTCCAAGGTTTTCTTCTTTCTGCTCTGACGATCATCCCTATGCTCAAGTTTAAGTATCACCTGTGTGGTATATTCAATCTCCACATCCAGTTACTAACTCCAGTCTCTCATTTCTGTTAGTGGACATTCAAATGAAAGTCCCACACCTTTCAACCCAATTGCCCATGTTTCCATTCTAGCCCCAAATGAGCTTCAACTCCAGAGATTCAATGCCAAACCTGGGAGCATGAGACGGAAGAAAGTATCAAATCTCCCCCTCTCCAACAAGATCAAGTCTCACAACCTTAGCATGCCTTCCTTACACATCCTTTATCTGAACTTGAGCAAATATTGTTTCTCATGCTTTTTAACCTCTGTACAAATAGTTCTCTGAACCTAGAACTCCCTTCTCCTTATCCTCTTAAAAATTCCTCTTTACTTCTGAAAATGCACGTTAGCCTTCATTTCCTCTGTGAAACACCAGGTAGAATAAATTGTTTCCCATACTATCACCCCAAAGCAATATATACATATCATATCTATAATAGACCGTTTTATTCCCGAGAGCTCTTCTACTGAAGGGTGTTTCTTCTTTGTATCCTGAGTACTTCACCCAGTGTCTGACACGGAAATGATGTTTAGTAAATGTTGGCCCTGTCCTATGCTTTTTACCACTGAAATAGCTTACGAATCTTTCCATTCCTCTCCAACTGCCCAACTATCACCACTCATTCATTACCTTTTGTCTGGACCAGAGCCTTGTGAATGTCTGAACCAATCCATGCTCAATAGTGTAGACAGAGCAATCTTTTTAAAAGACAAACCTAATCATCTCGGACCTCCACCTCCCTCTCCAGCTTCATCTTTCACCACCTCCCCTTTTCATTTGCAGCTCATTCAGTCCTTTGCTTACAATCTTTCATTCTTACTATGATCTGTCCAACATCAAACCCTTACACATCTTCTCTCTTTTCTGAGAGTGTTCTTTGCTCTTAACCAATTAATTCTTAGTCTGTGGTTATTTCTCCCTCAGGCAAGACTCATCAGACCTCAACCAGTTTAAATCCTTCTCTGGAATAGCAGTAGAAATTTCACATTCACTTAGATGATTATTTGATAAATGCATGTCACCCCACTAAATTGTAAGCTCCTCTGAAGCTAAGATCATGACCAATTTTGCTCCACATGGTATCCTCAGCACCAAGAGCATTGCACCTGTTATACATTAGAAGCTCAATAGTTATTGAGAGGGTAAATGAGGAAATTATCTAATTTTCACAATGAAACGCAGACCTAACTGCTGTCATTTTTTCACTTCTCCCCGTCCTTTCTTCTCTTCACCTGCATCTATCTCCGTAATGTTTCTCTCACCAGAAGTGCCTTCCTTTTCATGCCTCCATTCAGTACGTATTCCAATAAGTATTTACGGGTCACCTTCAATGTGGCAGACTTGAGCACTGAAGACAGTTGTAAAGGAAGAAACAAACATCCAAATATTCAGTTAGCTTACATACTAGGATGCCATGGACTGGCACAGAGGAGGGAAAACAGACAGTAGAAAAGGAAGATGAAAATGAAATACACAGCACGTTAGTGACAAGTGCTAAGGAGAAAGAAAAAAAGCAAGGAAAGGGTGTATCAAATATTGGAGGGTGGTGGTTGACACTTAGATAGGGGGGCCAGGGAAGGTATGTTGAAAGGGTGCCGTCTGAATAAAGACCCGAAGTAAGGAAGCCAGTCGTGCGGGTATCTGAGGGATGACTAGTCCAGGTTTTCTGACTTACAAAATGTAACATCTACTTGCACTTAGATACTCCCTAATTTGATTAGATTAGCTGTTTTGGAAAATTTAGTGGACATGACTTTGCTCGAACTGGGCATTCTAAGAAATAACAACCAGCAGAAAAACCTAAAGAGTCACTCAGAAATATGTAAGGACTTAAAGAGGGGAGAAATTAAGAAACTTAGAATATCACTGTTATATTGGAGAGAATAAGAATGATTACTCAAAATGATAGTATTGCCTTAAGAAAATTAAGAAAAGTTTAACTTCAATGCATATACTCTAAAGTAAGTTAGTTTACATTTTGGGAAGATAAGATTTTAGAAAACTTTTTACCCAAAAACCAATACAAAAGACAAAAAGCAGTGAACGAAAGCAGTCAGAGCACCTGAAGTGCTAAGTGCAATATGCAATCACCCTAGCTGAAAACCAAATGTAAGTAGTAAAAGTGGTTGATTGTTTTCTCATCTAATTAATTCGGGTTCTCCCATTATCAGAGAAGTAAAGTGAAAAGCATCGGAAGCCTGAAACAGTGTGGTTAACACCCCAAACTGACGTAACAAGAAAAATGCAGTATTCAATCTTATTGAAAATGTGAATATCATGCTTTTCATGTCACAATGCAAATGAATATCTGCCTTTTTGTATAAAATTCCCTCCATTATAGATACACTTATATATTATTAACTAAATTAGAATTTACTCCTCTTTCAGTAAAATGAAGATTCATAAAATGGACTACCTCTGATACATCATTTACTATTAGTTCTGTTAACAATATTAATAACATAGTTTCATTCTCTACAATCCAGGCTTTCTCTCCCTTACCTTCTTTAGGAAACTCATGAACTATTTTTGTGGGGTAATAGATCATATTCTTTTTTGTTTCCTCAAATAAAATAAATAGTTGTACTCTGCAAAGGTCTGAATGTTTGTGTCCTCCCCAAAAGCCATTATGTCAAAATCCTAACCCTCAGATCATGGTATTAGGAAGTGGGATGTTGGGAGATGCTTAAATCCTGAGATGCTTAATTTCTTATGAATGTAATTAGTGCATTACAAAAGAGGCTCCTAAGAGATCCCTAGCCCCCTCTACCAAACAATGAGGACATAGCAAGAAGGTACCTACTGTGAACCAGAAAGAGAGCCTTCACTTGACTAAGCTGGCACCATGATTCTAGCCTTCCAACCTCCAAAACCATAAGAAATAAATTTTTGTTGTTTATAACAAACATAACCCAGTTATTTTTGTGTTAAAATAACCCAGTCTGTGTTATTTTGTTATAGCAGCCCAAATGGAGAGAGACTTACCTAGTAGGTACTCAATAAATATTGCTTAAATGAGCCATAAACAAAAAACATTTTGATTTTATAGTTACATCTTCAAGAAGAATATTTCTGACCAAATTATTGCACTAATAATTTATAAAAGCAATTACTTTTTTCATATGTAATTATTAAACCAAATGTGTCGAGTGAGATAGCTTCGGTGTAAATAAAAAATTCAGAACATGCTGAAAACAAAAAAATAAAATGAACAAAATTTCAGAATTTTAGATGGATACTATTTATCCTTATTCGATTGCAAAAGTTTCAGAAATAATACATTCCGCCTAATGAACCCAGAATGGTGTCAATCTACATATAGAAGGTGCTGCAGGAAACGCGAGAATTTGACACTCACACCACTCCTCACCCCAGGCTTTCACATTAAGCAGAAATTATTGAATGTCCTTGATACGAGTTTCTCAAAGAATTTCTCTTACTTTGAAAAAATCCTGAAATATTTCTTTCTTCGTTTTGTACATTATCAATCATGACTTTAAGCTACTGGCTATTCAGAGGAGAGAACTTAACTATAGAAAATTCTGGGCAGTTACCAACATGATGTTACAAAAATAAATATTAAAACAAGAAAACAGTATAAAACATATCTCTCTTATAGTTATCTCCACTCTCACTTCTGAAAAACTTCATTTTGTATTTAAATTCTAAAGGAGTCCTTAGCAGGAAAAGTTGGTTTCATGTTCATTAAGATAGTTTGCTATTTTGATAATCTTAAATGGAGCAAAAGCAAGGCTTTCTATTAAAAAATGTTGGTTTCACATGCATTGCTCAAAGAAGAAATCATCTTGGTGATGATATCCTGTACCAGTGGAAAAGTTAGTCTTCACAGTATCATTATGAAGGTCATTTAAAAGAAGGTGGGGTGACTGAATTGTTTTAATTCACTTGTAACTTCTGCTATAAAGGAAAAGTAAAAGCAAAACCACAGAGAACAGACTTGTGGTACGGAGGTACTGGAGAAAGACATGAAACATACAGAGAAGATGCAAATGCATAATGTTGTTGGTTACAGCATTAATATAGTGCCTGCAAAGCACCCTCTTGCAGCTTCCTTCCCTTGACACTACCCTTTCCCTCCATCTTCCTTTCTAGGCCTCAGTCACTTAATGGCTGTACTCAATTTATCCTGTACCTTTCCTTGAGTAATTTATCTCCCTCTGCTGACATACTATAAGGTTTACTTGGCAGAGTAGAAGATCAATCCGGAAACAAGCTCTGCAAAACCCAGTGAGCTGACCAGAGGTGGGTCAGGACTTCTCTGCAGTGTGTTGTGATGGCAAAAGCAGCAGAATGGGCTCTGAATGAATGAGCATTGAAACCATCCCTAGTGCACTGTGGAGGCTAACTATTCCCTACAGGCAAGGCCAAAGTGGCTAACCTACAGAATTAAGGGGCTAACACTGGTCCTGAAGATCTTGTAGGCCAACCACTAGATACATAAGAGCTAACAGTAACAATCTGGGAAAAAAGCACACTGTGTAATCTGATTATTAGCTAGAAGCATTCAATTCCAACACATATCATTTATTACTACTTGGTCCCATTAGAACAGAAGCACTAGAAATATTTCCTTTCCTTTCTATAGGTAACGTGATACTCTGTACAAAATGCTACTGAGATCAGTACTAATGAAAAGCACATATAATAATATTATGTGAAAATGCTTTGCAAATAGTACTAGATTTTACTAAATCTTATAAAACTCTATATTGTTATTAATAATATTTTCCCAGCATACATTGGCCTCATGTGGAAAATCCTCCATCTTTATGAATATATTCAATATCCAGAGTTAATTTCTTTTGCTTTCCAAAAAGAAAAAAAATACAACAAAAGAAAAAATTAGGTTCCACATGGAAATTTAATTATAAATATAGAAAAACACTGGATACCACACAGAGGAAATGAATATGACAAGGATAAAATTTATGTTTAAATTAATATATAGTTATATAATATGTTATTTATCAAAGACCTAAACAAACCAAGGAAAAAGTTTATAAAGAACAAGAAAGAGATAATAAGTTGCCATAAAAAACATACACAAACACTTCGAGGACAACATTCACCAAAGTACATGAAATCTTTAAATGCACATTACCTCCTGGTAAATGATATTTTTTTCACCCAAAGGAGACAAAAACAAGTACCCACAAAAAATATGTGAGAGGGAGAGAGTTCACAGAACATAACAACAAGATGAGTCACCAGAAAGCTTTGCAACTAAGTTTATTATAAAATAACATTGTAAGTATGCTACTTACAGCTCAGTAGTTTGTTACATGAGGAGAAGGGAGTGAAAGAAGAGTAAAATTAAATGTTATGAGAACTCACAAGGTCAAGGTACACTTCCTACCTCTCTTAACAAAAATAATATGGAACTTAGAAAAACAATAGCAAAAGACAGAACCACTGGTCTAGCTCTTGCAGTAACTATGATTAGACTATTGATCAGGGACTAGTGCTGACCTGAATAAAGAGTAACCAGTACCCGGATGACTCATGAGAATGTGCTCTGTGAACAGAAAAACCTCACTTGTTTCTCCTTTTTCCTTCTTTGAGCTTCCCTTCCAGAATGGACTTGTTTTCACCCTGAGTCTCTATTTACTGAATGAGAAAATGGCTCTGAAATAAATTTAAAAATTCAGTATATATGTCTGACTTTTAGACATAGAAGAACATCATTTTTCACAACCATGGAACCACATTTATTTGAGGTTATCTTTGGAGCAGTGGATTTTTAAAAGTGTAGTTTCTAATTTAAGTTAAATTTTAAACAAAAAAAATTAATTCTTCTTATCTTCATAACAAAAATGAAGTGAAGATTCACCTTTCGGATGACAAAATGACCAAATTATAATAAGATAATTTAAAGACATTGGACAATCAAAAGAATCAAATAAGTTATTGATCTTATTTATCCATGTCCTCTATTTATAATTTGCTTTAAAATGCTGATAAAGAGAATTACATAAGTTTTAAAATGCATTCATTCTTTGGCAGAAAAGCAAAGCAAAAATGTGTATTTGGATATTCCCATGCATGCTAAAATCAATGGAAAGGGAGTGAATACATTCAAGACATACACTGCAATTATTAAAAATACCATGTAATAACTAATAGAAACATACATAGTTATATATTTACATAAAAGTATATAAAATACATATATACAAAATAAGTAATATTTTAATGGTATTATATTATTATGGAAAAATAAGAATGGACATATTATTTTCCTTTTAGTCACAAACAATGCATTCACATCTAAAACTTTAAATAATTGTTAAAGAAGCTAAGTAACACTCAGGGTATGACTGAGTAGCTCATTTAGTTATAAAGACTTCGTTTCTTTAAATATACCAAGTAAAATTCTACAAATAACCAGAAAACTCATTTCTACATCAGTTTTCCATATTTCTTATAACATGATATGAACAAGCATTGTATAACTAACATTAACTACATACACCACCAGTACAGAAAAGATGCTAAGTTTACCAGCAGTATCCGTTTCCCATATGTTCCATCCCAAAACTCTACAAGGAATTTCTAAATTTGATATTTCAGGTAAGTAAGATGGGATTAACTATAACTAATACACATTAGAGTTTTGGTAAACTATAATTCTTATAACAAAAACATTTGATAAAAATTTTATTAAATTATCAAATGTAAAATTCCATATTTAAGTATCTTATTGTCATTTACTATGGTTGACTTCCTGAAAGACTTTAAATACCTTAACAATATGTAAAATGTTTGCACATCACCAGGTAGTGTAGGTCGCCTATAAATGCCAATAATAGCACAAATAACAGAAACAAAACAAATGTCATTATTATAATTATTACACATAATAAACACAAAGTTAATAATGAATCCAACAACATGGGGTTTTTTAATATATTAAAGACATACTTCAGAAGTATACCTAGAAAAATCTGCAAGAAATACAGAATCTGCAACAATAAAATGAAAAAGCAACAATATTCACTTTACTTGAATGCTCTCATATAATTATAAAACAATCATCTATGTCTAGAAGCCATACAGTAAAATAAAATTAACTATTTCCTTCAAAAAGATAACTTGCTTTAAAAAATATTTACTTTGTTAAAATACACATACTATAAGACCATCTGAACTACTTTAAGTGTACATTTTTGTGGTAGTTATTAAGTGCATTCATTGTATATAACAAACACATTGTGTTTATTATCACCATCATCATCATCACATGATCATCATCACCATCTACCCAAATAACCCATGTAATCAAGCCAAACTGAAACTCTCTCCCATTACACAACAGCTCCCCATGTCCCTCTCCCCCCAGCCCTTGGCAACTACCATTCTACTTTCTGTCTCTATGATTTTTGCCTATACTAAACAGATCAAGCAAGTACACTCATACAACATGTCTTTTTGTGAGTAGCTCACTTTTCTTGGTAAAATGTGTTCAAGCTCATCCATGTTGTATCACATTGCAGAACTGCCTTCCTTTTTAAGGCTCAATAACATCCCATTGTATGGATATACCACTTTGCTTATCCATTCATCCATCAATGAACACTTGGGTTAATTCCACATTTTAGCTGTTAGTGAATAATTGTGCTATAGACACCAGTGTAGTAGTATCTCAAGACATTTCTTTTAATTCTTTTGAGAATATATGCAGAGGTGAATTACTGGATCACATGGTAATTCATTTTTTAATTTTTTAAGGAACTGCCATACTGTTTTCCACAGCAGCTATACAATTTACATTTCCAAAAACAGTGCACAAGGGTTCCAATTTCTCCATACCCTCACAAATCCTTGTTTTTTGTTTGTTTTTGACCATTTATCCAGTTACTTATTTACTGCTTTCCAAATTGCTGCTATGACTTGCCTGTTTTTTATTATTATTACTGAATTTATTGGGGTGACATAGGTTTACAAAACCATACAGGTTTCAAGGGCACAACTCAATAAATCATCTGCACATGTGCCCACTGCCACATGCAAAGTCTCTTTCTGCCCCCACTCCTCCCCACTTTGCTTACCCCTACCTTCCTCCCTCCCCACTTTCCCTCTGCCTATCACCACACCACTATCTGTATCTATGTTATATGTGTGTGTGTGTGTTGCCTAATCCCTTCACCTTCTTTCATCCAGCCCCCTAATGTTTTTGGCCTTTTAGATTTATTTTTTTGTTATTTTGTTGCTAGTAGCCATCCTAATGAGTGTGAGGTATCTCATTGTAGTTTGGATTTGCATTTCCTCAATGATTAGTGATGCTGAGCATCTTTTCATGTGAGTATTGACCATGCATATATCTTCTTTGGAGAACTGTCTATTCAATTTCCTCACCCATTTTTGAATCAGGTTGTTTGTTTTTCATTGTTGAGTTTTAGATTTCTCTGTATAGTCTGGTTATTAAATCCTCACCAGATACATAACTTGAAATATTTTCTTCCACTCTGTAGGTTGCCTATTTACTCCGCAGATAGTCTCTGTTGGTGCTTTTTTTTTTTTAATTTTCATAAAGTAAAATCAGTCTATTTTTTTCTTTTGCTGCCTGTGTCTTTGGTGTTATATTCAAGAAATCACTGCCAAACCCAATGTTGTAAAGCTTCTGTCCTATGTTTTCTTCTAAGAGTTTCATGTGTTATATTTAGGTTTTTGTATATGGTGTTAGGTAAGGGACCAATTTCATTCTTTTGCATATGGGTATACAATTTTCACAACATCATTTGTTGAACAGACTGTCCCTTCCCATTGAATGGTCTTAATATCCTTGCAAAAATTATTTGATCAGAAATGCAGTTTATTTCTGAGCTCTCTATTCTATTTCATTGGTTTACATGTCTGATGTTACAGCAGTATCACAATTTTGATAACTATAAGTTTATAGTAACTTGAAATTAGGAATTATGAGTCCTTCAGGTCTATTTTTCTTTTTCAAAACTGTTTTAACTACTTGGAGTCCCTTGAGATTCCAAATGATTTTTAGAATGGGTTTTTCTGTGTCTGCACAAAACTTCATTGGGATTTTTATATGGATTCATAGAATGTGTAGGTAATTTGGGGTAATATTGACATTTCAACCATATTAGGAATTCTAATCTACAAATGAGAGCTGTGTTTCATTTTGTATGTTTTTAATTTATTTCAGCAATGTTTCATAGTTTTTATTGTACAAGTATTTCACCTCCTTGGTTAATTCCTAAGCATTTTATTATTTTTGCTATTACAAATGGAATTGTTTCTGTAATTTCCTTTTCAGATTGTTAATTACTATGTATAGTGATTTTTATATGTTGACTTTGTATCAGCTGCTTTACTGGATTAATTTATTGATTCTAATGGTTGTGTGTGTGTGTTTGTGTGTGTAAAATCTATATGGATCACATCATCTCCAGAGAGAATTTTAATTCTTCCTTTCCAGTTTGGATGCCTTGTCTTTCTTTTTTCTGCCTAACTCCTCTAACTAGACCTTCCTAGAATAGGAAGTGGTGAATAGAAGTGGTGAACAAAAGTGGTGAAAGCAGGCATTTTTGCCTTGTTTCTAATCTTAGAGGAAATGCTTTTAGTATTTCACCATTGAATTTAATGTTTTCTCTCTGGATTTTTATGAGACTTATTAAGTTGAGGTAGTTTTCTTCTATTCCTAGTTTGTCGAGTATTTTTATCATAAAAGGGTATTGAGTACTGTCAAATGCTTTTTCTGCCCAATTCAGATGATCATGGGTTTTTTCCCTTCATTTTGTTGATGTGGCCTATTACAATTATCAAACATTTGCATGTTAAATCATCCTTGCATTTGAAGAATAAATACCACTTGGTCATGGTATATAATCCATTTAATATACTAGTGAATTGTTTGCTAGTATTTTGTTGAAAAATTTTGTGTAAATGTTTATAGTGTGTCTTTGTAGTGTCTTTGTCTGGCTTTGGTATAAACGTAACTCTGGCCACACAGAATAAGTTAGAAAGTAAGTATTCTGTCCTCTTCCGTTTTTTGGAAAAGTTTGAGAAGGGTTGTATTAATTCTTTGGGTTTTTTTTTTTTTTCACATTTTATATTGCTGTTCAAGTTCAGTTGTCTCTATTTCCCTCCACCACTTCCCCCTACCACAGCCATCCCTGTTTCCCACCCTTGATCCTACCCCACTTTGGTTTTGTCCATGTGTCCTTTATACATGTTCCTGAAAACGCTTTCTTCTTTAAATGTTTGGTAGGGATCACCAGTGAAACCATCAGGTCCAGGACTTTACTTTGTCATAAGTTTTTTTTTTCACTTTAATTATATATTTTATTAATACTATATAATATGTTGTACACAATTTACAAATACAAATTTAAAATTTAATACTTATTATTTTATATTTTTTAACTTGTTTACTGTAGTTTTTCCATTACCACTTAGTCCCCTTATATCCTCTCTCCCATACAATCCCACACTGTTGTCCATATCCATGACTCTGTTTTCCTTTTGTTCAATACTTCCACTCCCCAACCTCCCTCTCCCCAACTCTTAGCTGTCAGCCTGCTCTCCATTTATGAGACTATCTCTATTTTGCTTGTTAGTTCAGTTTGTTGATTAGATCCCATATGAGTGAAATCACATGGTATTTGTATTTCTCTGACTGGCTTATTTCACTTAGCATAATATTCTCCAGGCCCATCCATACTCTCGCAAAAGGTAAAGTTTTCTTGTTTTATACAGCCAAGTAGTATTTCATTGTGTAAAGGTTCCATAGTTGTTTTATCCACTCATCTACTGATAGACTTTTGTCATAGGATTTTTGATTACTGATTCAATCTCCTTACAGTTTATAGAGATATTGATTTTTTTATTTCTCTGTGAGTTAGTTGTGTTTTAGTGATAGAGGGTTTGTGTTTCTATGAATGTGCTCATTTCATCTTGGTTATCCAATGTGTTGGCATACAACAGTTCACAGAATTCTCATATAATCCTTTCTATTTCTGTAGAACTGCTAGTAATCGCCCCATTTTCAGTTTAGTAATTCAAGTCTTCTCTCCTTTTTTCCCAGTCCATCAAACTGTGAATGTCAACTTTGTTGATCCATTCCATTTGGTTTCATTTGTCTCTACTGTTTTTCTATTCTCTATTTCATTTATCTCTGCTCTATTCTTTATGCTTTCTTTCTCTTTGCTACCTTTGGGATTAATTTGTTCTTCTTTATCTAGGTCTTTTATTTTTTTTTACATAGTAAAGTTAGGTTGTTGATTTGAGCTGTTGTTGTTTTTTAATATAAATGTCTGCAGCTATAAATTTCTCCCTTAGCACAGCCTTTGTTGATGTCATAAGTTTTGTTATTTTTGTTTGTTTTCATTTGTCTCTTACGTATTTTGTAATTTCCCTTGCAATTTCTTCTTTGATCCATTGGTTTCTCAAAAGTGTATTGTATAATATGCACAAATTCATGATTTTTCCAATTTTCATTCTTTCATTGATTTCTAACTTGATCCCATTATAGTCAGAGCAGATACACCGTCTGATAGCCATCCATAAAATCTACTGAGACTTATTTTGTGGCCTAACATATCTCTATCCTGGGAAATGTCTCATGTGCACCTGAGACAAATATGTATGCTATTGTTGTTAGGTAGAGTGTTCTGTGCGGGACTGTTAGGTCTAGTTGGTTTATTCTGTTCTTCAAGTCCTCTATTTCCTTATTTACATTCTGTCTGGTTGTTCTAAAGACTACTGTGAGTGGGGTACTGACATTTTAAGTATGATTGCAGCATTATTTCTCCCTTCATTTCTGTCACTTTCTGCACCATATATGTTCATGATCTGATATTAGATGCATAAATATTTATAATGATTAAAAATTCTTGCTGTATTGGATCTTTAATTAATATATTTATTAATATATAATATCTTCTTTTGATTTATAAAAATTGTTATCATTTCTATTTAATTAAAAATTAAGTGGAGATTCCAGTAAGACTGTTGACAAGAAAAAAAAAACTTTGCATTTTATAATTATCTGTGTGAATCCAAACTGTTGAAAAGAAAAATATATATACTGATGTTGATTTCAAAGCAACTCACTGTTCCACAATTGACTTTACAACAAATAAATTATGTAAAGAAATTTATGCTATACAATACCAGTTTTTATGTTTTATATTTGAGGTGGATTGTTTATTAGAGAGAGGAAAAATATGTTCTTAAAAAAATAGTAAGAAAAACAGTATTTCATGAGTATAATATGGTACCTTCCACGACGGAGAAACGTAAAATATAGGTGTTAATTGCAGAATGTCAATTGAGCTAAGGAATAAAACTTTACAGACTATTCCAACTTTCAGAATTGTCAGGTGAAACTTTTTACTATTATATAACTCATTAATTTCTAACAGTATCAATCATGAGAGTCATTTCCAGTGTTGTTCACACCAGCTACACATATGTCTTCTTAATGCTACATTTAGTGACATCAAGGGCAGTAGCCTGAATGAGTCATAGCAGGAACATGTAAATTATGAAATCTGCAAATAAAATAAATCAGGGTTTTTGCTTTTTTAAATCCACACAACACCCAACCCTCAGACCAGGTATTAAATATATAACAGTGCAACACTAGAAATATCACACTGCATAAAATATTTTAATACACAGGTTACTTAACTAGCAACATAGTTTTTTAAGAAAAGAATTTTCAAATGAAATAGAATAAAATATGAAATAAAAATCTATTTCAAAGAAACTGATAACAATTAACAGAAAGGAGCTCTTTCCATAAGCAGCCCAGGTGACCTCTAAAATGGCATGCTATTCACTTGACCCAGAAAACTACATAAAAATCATGCATATCAAGAGGTTCAAATCTTTGTGTTCACTTTATGAACATTTGTGAAACTGCTCAGACCATCAGGGTATGCATATCCAAAGAGCCACCAAGTACCTTAAGACTGTCACTTTACAGAAGCAATGTGTAAATATTTGTCATTATAACGGTAGCATTGGTAGATGGGCCCACACCTAATGGGGGAGCTGGACACAGGATCGGTGGCCCAGAGACAGTCTGAATTTTTACTACACATATTTAAAAACGCATAGAGTAATGCTGAATCTAAGTGTGTAAATGTAGATTCTCCTCTGGTCACTAAGCACATCCCAGTGAACAAAGCTCACAGGATGCGGCATTGAAATTCACCAGAATAACCATACACGACCTCTCCCTGCCATGCTAAGATTATCCTCAGTGAAAAAGAGCAAATGATTCCTAAACCAGAAGAGGAGGTTGCACAAGGAAAAGATATCCCAGAAGACATGGACAAAACAAAAAAATCAATTATGGCCTGGGAGTAAATTAAGCATAAAATAAACGCTAATAAAAGTAAAATAATAATAACAATGGAAACGAAACACTACATCTAGACATTCCATCTGAAATTTTAATAGCTCTTCAAAAATAAATGCATCTCCCTAAAGATGCTATAGCATTGGTTCTGTCTCATAGAAAAGTTCCTAATTTTTGCAATAGCTTCAGTTAAAACAATCAATTAAACTCCTCTGTGATCAATCAACCCTCAATACTTAAACAAACACAGTCAGGATTTGCTTTTATGTTTACTTTTCACTAAAGATTATAAAGACTTTCGAGTAAAACAAGTGAAATACCACTACTGATCTTTTAAAAAATCCATTATACACAGCACAATAATTTTTTGTAAGGAAAATGATATCTGGTATCATGACAACTTTGGCAAATCTAATAATTATGAAATATGAAGTGTTAGAATATCAAAATACTTATTTTGATACTTATTTTGAATATCTAGAAGCCCAACTTTACAACACTGGCCTGATATTTACCATAATCTATTTTGCATCAGCTTAGATGCCAGTTCATTTTCTCAGCCCTATATGTGTTCCTTCACCAGGTTCTCTAATTACTTCACCAGACTGGGCCTGCCACACTGAGGCTGGAACCATGTGAAAGTCTTGGACTGGAGAAGCTACCTTAGTACCCAAGAGACCTCCCTGTTGCTGGTGCCGCCAGTTTACTTTGACTTACATATATTTGCTTAAAAATCATTACAAACCAACCATGTTGCAGGACTTGTACTATGCAGTGAACATATAATGGTAGGTAAGATAAACATGGAGGGCAGTCTGCTATGAGATGTCCATTGAACAAATAGCCCCATTAAAAATTGTAATTGTAAATTACCATAAGGGCTATGAAAGAAAAGTAAATGACTCAAGCAAGACCTGAACGATGGTGATTAGAGTTCCAAGCACAGAAAGCAGTACTTTCTCAGTTCCAGACATACTGGTTCTACCTTTGCTGAAGCTTTTATTTCTACATCTGCTGTCTCTTGGCATTTTTCTCTTGAATTTTATTGCATTAGCTACCAACCCTGGCCTTCTATCCCCACAATAATAACAGCAAATATTTATTGAGTACATGCTACTTGGAAGATATCATTCTAAGCAATTTAAACATGAACTCATTTAATCCTCACAGTGACCACACTGAGGTAGGTTATATTTCCCTGTTTTATAGATGAAGAATCTGAGGCACAACTATCGTAAGTCACTTGTCTAAAATTACACAGCTCCTGGGACTAGTACTTGTATGTCCCTTATCTCCCTCATAACTTAACCACTATTAGATACCACAAGCCACCAAGTTAAATGAGCTCTCCTGATGGAAAAGAAGGCCAAGTCCCCTATATCCTCCCACTGCCAACATCCTCCACTAGGCTGCAGCATGCGATTTTTCTCTAGTTTTCAGAAATTAGGAATAAAAAATTGACCATGGTAGCCTACATTAAAACATCTCCAGGAGCAAGAAAAATGTTCATAGAAAAAGTAATACATTCTTATAAAGTTATTGACCCAGAAAGGGAAATAATAAAGACTGGGCAAGGAGAAAGAATTATAATTTATTTGATCCCTTCTGTACCTCAAAAAAAGAGGAATATAAGGTAAAATTTTATTTCTTTTAATTCAAATCCCTAAGTATTTTGCATGTACTTGCAAAACAAAATTCATATACAGTAAATTGGCTATGATGAAGAAGAAATTCCCAAAATCACTATTTTTAGGTAAGCACCTTTTAAATATTTTCTAAAAAAGAAATTACTATTCAATGACCAAGATCTCACTCAAAGCAACATTTAGACATTTTTTAATTTTCTGTTAAAATCAAGTTTAATTTATAATTCACCTTCAGTGGTGATGTGAAAAACAGTGATTAAGTGGGTGATTGATACAAGTGTGTGTGTGACTCATAGTTTGCAAAGGAAATGCTTTTTGGGAAAAGGCTCAGGGAAAAAAAGCAAATAATGAATTCTGGAAGAAATGCAGACCTTTCCTGTCCAAGGACTGTCGCCAGTTCTTCATTACCTGAAGATTAAGGGATAGTGAACAAGGCTGTCTGCCAGACAACAGAAGAGGTAAGAAATAACACTGTCTCTAAGTGTACCTCACAGGAAAGTTCTCAGAAATAACATTCATAAAATTATACCTTCTATAAAAAGTTACTAGAAAACCCAACTCAAATCAGAACAATGAAAATGTCAAAATAAAACATTACATTTGTCAGGAACTTCAACAGAATGAAACAGCAGGGGAGGTCAATTTGTAGAATTGTCTAATTCTATTCCACTTTCTTTTAGGGCAAAAAAAAAATGCAGATCCAATACTGATTTAGAGGAGACCTAGTAGGGTTTGTTTTTATTTGGTTGCTTTTCTATTTCATGGATCAGTGCAGAATTTTTTTTTTTTTTACTACTAGGTTTCACCAAATTTATACAATGAGTTTTGGTTTTTAGTTCCGGAGGTCAAATACAAGCCATCAAAAGTTCTACTTTTTTACAAACTGCCCCTCCCTTCTCATATTTCTCTCAAATGCATTATATATACATTTATATATACTTCTTCAAAACACGGTTAGGTGAGGGTATTAATGTTATCCTTGCATTATGAATCTTTAAAGACAATGAACAGAATTTCATTTTGATGAAGTCATTTAACTGGAATTTTATCCAACTTAATTTTTCAATTTATATTTTCATATACATTACAGAGTCCCTACTATATGAGAGCATTGAGCTAGGTGTTTTACATATAATCCCATTTAAGAACACTGGGCTTTTGTCATCTACAGTCTGAAGTTAAGGTAAACAGAGCATTTTTGTGATGAAGCAACCTAAGTCACATCATTGATGGCTTGTACATGAGCAACATCCTGCAGTCGGGCATTCCTAACAGATGTAGCACAGAGCTTAGTTGATGAACACTATGTGATCTAACTTGAAGAAGTCTCCAAAAAAATCTCTTTATAAATATTAAAGCATTTGCATATCTCAGACCTTATTAGTCCAGCCAGCAACACTATAAATAACACAGGTGTGATGATTAATATTATGTGTCAACTTGGCTGGGCCACAGTGCCCAGATATTTGGTCAAACATTATTTTGGATGTTTCTGTGAAGGTATTTTTTTAAATGAGATTAACATTTAAATTGTTGGACTGGGTAAAGCAGATTACCTTCCATAATGTGGGTGGGCCTCATCTAATCTAACGGAAAGCCCTATTAGAACAAAGACTACCTCCCTGGAACAAAAAAAATTCTGCCAGTAGACTGCCTTTGGACTCAAACTGTAACTCTCACCTGGGTCTCCAGCCTGCCACCCCACTATACAGATTTTGGACTTAAACTCTATAATCATGTGAATCAATTCCTTAAAATCTCAATCTCTCTCTCTCTCTCTCCCCCTTCTCCTCTCACCCTCTCTATCTATCTACACACACACACACACACACAGTCTAAGAAAACAGAGAACAGGAATTCAGATCTTTACTTTTGTCTCTCCAGTCATTACTGAAAAGATACTAAAATTCATAAGAAAATAAACTAAAACTCAGTTTTCTTTTAAAAAAGTTATATAACAAAACCAATCAACCCTGGAAAAGTTTGGCATATCCTCAGTAAGTAAGCATACGGTTACCACTTATTCTACTACTAGGCATACACCCAAGGCAATGGAAATTATACCGTCCCCAAAAACTCATACATGAATGTTCATAGCAGCATTACTCACAGTAGTCAAAAAGTAGAAAACTAAATGTTATGAACTGAAGAACAGATTTTTTTAAGTGGCATATGATTCAGGGATAAAAAGAAGGAAGAGATACATGCTACAACATAGATGAATCTTAAAAACATGCTATGACAAAGAAGGCAGATGCAGAAGTCCACACATTGTATAATTCCATTTATATAAAACATCCATATTAGGCAAATCCATAGAGAAAAAAATAAATTAGTGGCTGCCAGGAGTAGAAAGAAGGGAGACAATAGAGAGTGAATGCTAATGAGTATGTGGTTTCCTATCAGGGTGGTGCAAATATCCCTGAATTAGACAGTGACCAGTGACGATGACTGCACAGTTCTGTGAATATACAAAAATCCACTGAGTCACACACTTTAAAAACGTGAATATTAAAAGAAGTGAATGATATCTCAATTTAAGTGTTAATTTAAAAAAAAATCAACTTACCTGCCCTTTTTGTGGTGCCAAACAACGAACCACTTCGTCCACCATTACTGGAACATGTAGCTTAGTCCTAGCTTCAGAATCTCCATCTTGAGATCTGAGAGACCCGTGAGCTCCAGTCTGGTCTGTTTGATCCTGGGCTTCATATTCCTGACATCTTCCTGCTGTAGCATGTATCTTTTTTGGCCAGACACCTAAGTTAAATATGCCAGCTTCCAACCAGCATGAAAGAGATTCTGTACAGGTTCTATAAAAGCATGGGTATCGAAGCATTCTGTAGGTCAACAAATCTAGAAAAAAAATTTTTAAATATCATGATTGTTGGATTTTCTTAAAAAAGAATGTTATAATACCTGGAGGAAAGTGAATATATAATATTTAACTCAAAAAAAAAATGTAAGACTTGTCCATCTCAAACAACTGATGGTGACCAATCTCCTTATGCAAAGCAAGGAACCCAAAACAACCAAAGAAAATATCTAAAAATATAATTTTTAATGTGGCCTAATTAGCTCTAAGACCATCAATCTTTTAACCATCAGAAATGTGAAAATTGATTATTTAGTCATCATTTTTCTGAAATACTGGTTTGGCAAAAAAGTCCATATGTTTTTTTCCATAAAATAAAAGACACATTTTTCATTTTCACCAATAACTTTACTGATTTGGATATTTTGAGTATGTTGGCTATCTCCCATGTGGTATAATGTTGATGTTCTCAATTAACGTCTTGAGTTGATCGCTGTCAATTTCAACTAGTCCACTCGACCATGAAGTATTGTCCAACGAGAAATCTCCAGCACGAAACTTTGCAAATCACTTTTGACACATTTAATCAGTCACAAACCCTTCTCGATACACTGCACAAATCTTTTTCTGAGTGTTTCAGTTGCACGTTTACCTTTCTTGAGGTAATAAAGCATAATATACTGAATATGTTATTTATTTTCTTCCATCTTCAATATTAAAATGGCTACATAAAAACTCATCAATTTTGGTTAAGTTTTTTTTTTCAAATGCACGCTGATATGACAGCTCTCACCATACAATCTAGCAAAATCATTTCAAATGAAGTTAAAGACAGCTAAGCACTACTAGAGCCATCTCATGAAAAAAAAACTAATTTTTTGGCCAACCCGATATATGTACTTTTTTAATTTTAATTGAGTCTAAAGAATGGATTCAGTGCATTAGAACTGTTTATTTGAAAATGGTATCTGGGTGACTGAAGGGTTATAAATATTATACTATTTTAGGTTTAGGTGGTCTTTCATTTCAAGTTCTTCTATTTGTTTTTCTCAAAATACTAAATCTTCATCTTCAATTTATAAGAAAGTGCCACTGGAAAAAGACTATGCATGTATATCCAAAAAAGAAAGGGTTATGATCAGTGTCCCTGAAAGGTGAAAATTTACAAACTTGTCATGAATATTCTCTAAAGAGATCATCTTCCCACAGCCTATTTCAGGAAGTGTTTTTTTCAATTTAACCTGTACTTTATTAACACTCAACAGAGCGCACTTTGTTTGACATTTTATACCCACCTTTGTGTTGTTTGTCCCTTGCCCCTCCAAAACAAGCAAATAAAAAAATTAATACATCCTTCATTTTTTCATACCTGCTCCATTTTATTCTGCAATCTGTAAGTCTTTAAAATGCAGGAAGAATATAAATACATCAGTAGAGGATCTTGTGAAAACATTATGCTTTTTACCCAGTTGGTTGTAATCAACATTTTTGATACGACATACTACATTAAGTACCAAATTAACACTACTCTTTCTTCCTCGTGGATTATGAGTCATTTAAGAGTAAGACCCACAGCCTTACAGCCACAATATAAGATGCGCACTAGGTGCTTAATAAATGTTTTCTGAAAAGAAAATAGATGGACAAATTCCAGATTCTACAGAATTAACATTTTTTATCAAAGCTTGTTTTAGTAAATTTCACCTGACTGACCCTACGAAAAGCCACTTTCTCAAAATACTTCAAGAAACATAAATCCTGCTTAAATATGCCTCCCCTCATTTTTGCAATTGAAAATGAAGAATAATGTTGAAGAGTTAATCACCTATAAGGACTAGAGAAGAAACACAAACATATCTACCTCTATATACTTAATATTATACAAATATAATATCAAGTTGTTACCTTGAGGATAACATGCCAACTTTACCACACATATAATACACAGGATTATGTGGCTACTGTGGCTCAGGAAATACATGGCAGAAAAAAAAAGTAGACTGGAAATGAGTGTTTAAGTAAAATTCAATTGTTCAGTAGTGACAAATTAGCCAAATGAATAATCATGCCTTGTTTTCCAAAAGGTGCATACAAAGTAAACTCAACTACCCTTCAACTTAGTATTTCTAACATTTTTCAAAATAACAGGTAACATTTATTCAGCATAAGTACCACTTACAATTATTTTATTTTTTTCTTATCCTCACCTGAGGGAATTTCCCCCCCTTACTTTTAGAGAGAGGAAATGAGTGAGAGATACGTCTGCGTGAGAGAGAAACATTCACCTGTTGCCTCCCTTATGCTTCGGGACCAGGGGTCATATGCACCAGGACTAAGGATTGAACCAGCAACCTAAGCATGTGCCCTGAGGTGGAATCAAACCTGCAACCTTCCAGTTATGGGACAACACTCCAACCAAGGCACACCAACCAGGGCAGTATCAGTTACAATTCTAAGCATACCACATGTACTAACTCGTTCAATCCTTACAACTCTTAGAGGTAGCAACTGTTATGTCCATTTTAAAGATGAGGAAAACAAACACTGTGCCAAAAAAATCACATAGCTTGAATGCTAGAGAACTGTAACTCCAGCATTCTAACCCCAGAGCCTGCAATTTTATTGTATCAAAGTCCACGGGCTCTATTTAATACATTTTCGTGATTGAATGGTACTTTAATTACATTGACTATATATTGTACTATCTCATGAATTATTCTTTTTATTTTTAGGAGCCAATATCCTATTGTTTGGTCCATTGGTCCTACCCAACTTGGAAAAATGAAAATACAGTGTACCGTGTGGTACCCAAGAGAGGACATACAATGTATAGATCTAAACAGTGCAATCTGCAGTATTTAATCAATCTAAATTGTCCAGATTTTGATAGTTTTTTAAAGAACAAGCCATAAAATCAATTCCAATACAGGAATCAGAACCACATGGGGAAATAGCAAGTAGAATAGAAAAAAAAATGCCACCTTCACCAGCATTTAATTCATTCCTTTTATAATCAATTTCTGTGTATTTACTCAACTATGTTCAAGTAACAAAGCCTGAAGATCTTATTATGCACTAATTGGCTATTAACATAGGTTAACATGGAGTAAGAACCACAATAATTTTCCTCTTTGCTTATTTCCTTGAATACCTTGCAAGAAGGCAAGCTCCAAAGGGAGTCCCTTCCCTGTCCTCGGCAGCCCAGTCTCCCACCAGATAACCCAAAACCACCCACCCTAAATGATGTAAGGTCAATTTATGTTCCCTCTGATCACAGGACGGAAGCAGGGAGTCAGGAAACCTAACCTTGAGAGTCAATTCTGTGGTTTCTTAAATAAGTCATGTAACTTTTCTCTGCCAGCAAAGTTCAGTTTAAACTGTTGAGACCACGGAATTGGGCAGGTCACTATTTCAGTCGTGGAAAGACAAAGGGGAGTCATACCTTTGAAAACTACTTTCTCAATGGTTCTTCCAATTACCATCGTTGCAGTCAGCTTTCCCCGCAGAGAAAACTTAGAAAAATCAATTCCTAAGGCCAAAAACCTGACCTGGAGGCAGGCACCGCAACGGAGATAAAGTGAAAGTTCTAAAGGAAAGCGGAAAATACATCCTTTGACCTAAGAAGTATACTCTGACGAGTTAAAACTGCTTAGAAACTTCTGAACTCAGGATGCAAAGGTGTGGAGGGGGGAAGAGAACAAGAGGGAGCAGGGGCGTGTTTCCTTAGCTTGGGGAGCGTTCGGCGACCTCTGGAAGTTCCCCCTTAAGGCGTGCGGTGAGCTCCCGGGACTCAGCCACCTTCTCCTCACCTGAGGCACGAAGATTGCTCAGTTGGCCTCTAACTCGGGCCTCCGACGACCACTATGATGCCGGAGAGCCTGAATTTGCCGCACGCCTTGATCCCAGCCCTGGGGGAAACTTGAAAGGACGGACGGACTGGGTCTACGTCCGGCCCAGCAACCAAGGAACTTCTGCCTTTCGTTCCGCTGCTTCCAGCCCCCAGCTGCAAAAGGGTCTTGGAGGCGCCGGGGTTACCAAATGCTTTTCCTTTGCGGGGAGAGGAAGAGGAAGGGTGGTAAATAAGACCCTATCATTGCCAAGTTTAAGTTTTTGTTTTTTAAATGTCCGATGCGACTTTAAATCTAACTTTACATTTTATGTTGATCTCCACTCCAGCCAGTTTACTATGAACCTATGTTAAATTTGTGTTCTAAAGAAGACAGAAGTTAGTTATACACCAATTTTCTTTAAAAGATAGGAGTTTTTGTCCCCTTAGCACTCTGCGTCTAAAGTTTTCGTTCTTATTCCTTCATTTCTATACAAAATCGCCCGTTTCTTATCCATTCTGTTACATTCTCTAATGTCTCGCCGAACTAAAGAGAGCTGGCACAGAAATGACATTGATTATAACGTTAAAATTCCTCTGCTTTAACTAAATAAACATTATTTAAAAGTATGGAACTCATCTGGACACTGCTTAAGGCAAGCATAAGGCAGAATTTAAAGTCCATGTAAAATAAGTACTTAGATTAGGTGTGGAAACACCTGTTAGACTGATAAGACTTATACAATGTCAGTGTCAAAAACAATGAATTTAAGATTTCTTTCTTAGTCACCAATGATCAATGCAATTTTACAAGAAATTGGTAAAACATGTCTTTTTTTTCAGACTGGATTGGAGTAGCATCTTAATATACCTTGATCTGGGATGTATTTCAGAAACAAATTACTCAGTTCTGAATTAGCTGGTTTGTACATTTTAAGAAAAATATTTTCCTTTAAGGATTTTCTGAAAACTTTAGTTTCACTTCAGTAAAATAAACAGTCATGGGCTGTTTAAGAATTAAATGACATAACATAAGTTAATAAAATGACTGGGACATCAAAGGTAAAGTATTATAGAGTGAGTGCATAGCTGAAATAAAATAAAGGCATCTCAGTTTTATTAAACCCAGCATCACACAAAAAACTTTTGCATTTGCTAAGATATATGTAATACAGCCAGTAATTAATAGCTTTATTGATGCTCTATCCTACGTTTGAAAACAATCATACAACATGCGTCATGCTCAGTACACAGTGCTTCTGATTTGCTTCCACAGGAAATAAATGTCCATCTTATGGGGTTTTCCAGACATTATGTCACTTATATTACTCTGCACTGGTGATGAGCTATCTTATATACATCTGGTGATATTGAATCTCCAGAATATAAGCTCCAAGAGGGCAGGGATATTGACATAATTATGTGCTATTATGTCCCTAAAATCTACAATCAACAATTATTAAATAAATGGATGCAAAAATGGTAATACAGGGTGGAGCAAAAGTAGATTTATGGTTGTTCATATGGAAAGCAATACAGTAACTAATAAAAATATAAGAATAAACTGTTTCACATACTCACAACTGTAAGCCTACTTTTACCCCATTCTGTATATGGAATAATGAAATTTAGATCATACCATTAAAATTTTCCTGACAAAGTTACCATAGGAAACATAGTTTCCTTTTTTTCCCAGGTATTTTTTAAGCATACATTCTGAAACAATATCTAAAACCTAGTATTTAAAAACCTCCACTACATCCAAATGAACTAGACTAATACATTTAAATAAATTTATTTCGTAATGCCATACTTAGAAAGAAACGTAAAAAGCAGCCAAACACCAGTTTTACAGTCAGCACTGTAGGCCTGGGAGTCCTAAGAGATGAAGCCTAGGGCCTCAAACCAAAAGCCCTGGGCTTTCAATTAACTGCGGCTTATTGATCCCGTTCGGTCCAAGTGAAAGTGGCAGGAAGACACAGGCCCCCTATACCCTCCAGACCTTGGGACCTGTGCCTTTGGAGGCCTTCCTAGTCTATAGAGAAAAGGAGAAAATAAACACACAGAAGCCCTTAATCCACACACTACAGGCTCCGCCTCTCCCTCTGGCAGAGGGCCCACACCAACCCCTGCCCACACCGGTCTCACTCACACCCAGCACCCTGGGACCAGCCCTGAGCCCGTTAGTCTGAAGGCTGCTGATAAATCCCAGGTGGCAGACTCCCACCTGCACCTCGGGCCTAGCCCCGCCCACCGTGGCCACCGCCTCCGGAAACAGCCTCGCGCGTTGCCACGGAGACACGGAGCAGGCCGCCTTCCGCTGAGCCGCGCTGACGGGACTCCAGGAACCAAACTGCAGCGCGCCGCAGGAACGTCCGGCGTGATGGCGTAACGAGGACGGGAGCCAATGAAACGAGGTGCCGAGGAAGCTGGCTTAGGTTTGAATCTTTTGGTTGAGTTTGAGTCGCCGGGAGGCTGGCAACGTAAGGAAGAGTCACGGTATCCTACCCTGGGCCCGAAGTGAGGGAAAGGTATTCTTGGAGAAAAGTCAGGTCTCTGGACGCTCTTTTTGATGACCTGTTTAGCTGGAAGCGGAGGGGTCCTGTCGTCTCGAGCGTAAAAGACCAGGTGGGCTTGTTAACAAACATGGAAGCGTTGGAGGGGCG